>DWLS01007148.1:0-10992 GCA_018246255.1 Pachliopta kotzebuea | reverse complement strand
ACAAACGTTATTTATATAGAGATATTTATTTATTTGCACTTTATTTGTACAATCAAAATAACAGAGAAAATTTATGTACAAGAGACACACAGTAGACAGACAGGCGGACATAAAGCCACAAGGCATTATCTTCAAAATACAAATAGGTGCCAAACAAAAAAAAAACTAAATTAATAATATTGTAAGTACAGACATATTATACAAATAAACTACATAAGAATTATATATTCTATACAGCAGAAATATAATTAAATATGTAAATTATACATGAATATGTATATACTCAGAAGAGAAGGAAAAAAATTAAAAAGTAGGTAACGGATTCCAATCAATAACCAAATATGTCAACTACCAGTAGTGTTATTCGTAGAGAAATAGTCCTCTTACATATATATACAAATATTACGTACCAAACGCTTTCCGTAAAACATATACTGAACTATTACTAAATGACTTAGGAGACCATGACATTATTTTTTACAGTAAATTTGCACAGTAAAGACATAGAAGCAGTAACAAAGAGCCCAATATCGCAACGCGAATTATGACCGCTTCGGACATGTACTTTTTATGTTTAACAGTGAGAAAGGAGTTCGCAACAAAAATACCGCGTGCGGCATTTCCGATAGCGTCCAACGAAACTCCTGACGCGGCGTTCGGAGCGGGCGTTGTCAACTTCAAATTACAGGGCACAGGAATCGGGTGCCTGTGCACTTGGACCCGCACTTCTTCCGTTCAAAGCTTTGTGGGGCTGCGGGCTGTTTTTCAGCTTAACTTGCACTCTTTGTTCGCACGAGGGTCGAAATAGGATAAAAACTAGTAATCGCAAACGCTACGTCGAAACGAACAATAGAAAATTGTATTGTTATTCTCTTATAGCGTGCGGTGACCACACAGAGTTGCTTCCACCGACTAACTAAATTTTTGAACTTTTATTAAAATTTTGTTTCTGTATGTCATCAGTTTTCCTACCCATCAAAGGGTTCGTTATAAAGTCACACTAATAGTTATAAAAGTAAACAAGAACTAACTACAGTCCAAGGAATAAAAGAAAAAAACGAACAAAAAAAAAATTCGTTCATTATCAGCCGATAAATGCACTTTCCTGGACATAGACCCCCCCCCCAAAGATTTTGTCTCCGATTGATCCTGCGCTCTCGGCATCTAGCAGATTCCCGCGACCTTTACCTGATCGTCGGTTCGCCTGGTGGGTGGGCTCTCAGCACTACGATTAGTGGTACGCAGCCGCCGCTATAAAACCTTACTGTCTCATCGGCCATCAGCTGCGAGCAATGTCCAGCCCATTGTCACTTAGGTCTGGGAATTCTTAGAACTATGTCGGTGCGCTTAGTGCTTCTGCAAATTTCCGCATTCCTGATTCGATTCCGTAGAGATACTCCGAGCATAGCTGTAATAAGTGTTTTTCATAATAGGTAAAATATGTTATACCGACCAGGACAAATTCGTGTAAAGATAAAAAAGGACTATGACCTTTCAGGGTAACCTTGTAATTAAAAAAAGTTTTTTATTCACCATCAAAATTTTAAAATTGAAATGAAAACCCACGCTCAAGCATTCGGGTAAGTATAATTAGTTTCACTCAAATCAGAAAGCTTAATGGAGGACTGGTAGCGTCCAAATAAGAAGTAAAAGTACACATCGAACAAAATCGTGGAAACAAATCGTACATTTGAGGGCAATTTACAAGACAATAGTCGTCTGTGGCTCGGCGAGTAGTCAATTGGAGATTGCATAATGTTAGAATGTACGAAATTCGTAATCTCGCAAAAATGTACGGCGAGGGCGGCTTGTACCGCCGTAACGAACGCCGGCGTACAATGCGGCCGGCTCACGACCGCCTGAAATAATTCACGGCAAAGGATTGTTGCATTTGCATAAATATTAGGTAGCGATAGACGGCAACATAAACATTCACACGATAAGTGAAATTTATGGAAATTTCATTGTACGTATTTGTATTTCATAAATTAAAAATGAAAATACTGTTACAACGTATTAAGGTTCACGTGAACGGCCGTGCCCTGTCGCATTTCCGCGTCGGATCCGTCTAAATTAACATACTGTATTCCTTACTGCGGCATGTTTTTTTCCTAAATTTATATTTAGTAAAAAGTAAATTGTTAAAATGTTTTAGTAATTCTGATTGCAAAACTTAAGGTGGAATTTTTTTCTCGAAGAATGTCTAGGTACATAAGTCCAACTGCAGCTCCTTTATCTACCACCAAACAGTAGACAGATAGCATTTTTAATTTTCTTTCTGCTGTAACTCGAGGCTTTCTCTTATAAAGGGAGAGAGAGAGAAGCTGGTCCAACTCTTTGAACATTGTTGATTTTTTCTTTGTGTGTTCCTTTATCAGAAGCACCAGCTAAGTGAGAATTGCTCTTGCGCATGTTTCAGTCTTATCATAGCTTCGATACAATAAATTATTTATAAACATCGCATACAGGCCATTTTTGTTTCTGATATGAGTTTTATGTAGAATGTAATGCATTTAGATAATATTTTTTTAGTTGCAAAAAAAAAATCTGTAAATAGGTTTATGCTTCATTTTGAACACGGCCGCACCGGTGCCGGTAAATTATAGACATTTGTTGACATCATGACACGCTTTCCATTCTTCATAGGATATTCAATAACGTAACAATATAGTTTTTTTTAATACGTGAGTACTTAAGAATTTACGCCCATATAACAACAACACAATACAATTATTATAATTAAGCTATAATCAAAATACCGAAGTTTTAAATTAATCTAAAATTCATGGAATATTCATACAAATAATATCGAGAACGTATAATTTTCTCAATTAAGTATTTACCTATAAACTTAAAACTTCATACATTTATGTAAGCTAGTCCTGACGTTAGATTTTTAATTCCCCTAAAGCTTTCCACGAATTAAATTCACGAGGGGCGATATATTTTTATAGTTTCAAGAGAGTATTCTTTTATAAATGTAAGACTGAAATAAATTACAGGTTCAAACTAAATATTCAGAAGATATTAAGAGCAATTGAATCGTAAGGAATCTTTGCGAAAGGGCTAGAGAGCGATATCCGCCCATTCCACTAGAGGCAACTTTATCCGGGCACGTTCCGTCAATAATTTTCTTGGAACATCACAGATCTCGACCGAGAACAAATCGAGGTGCAGTAAACATCGAATAAAGCGGTCTGTCTATATAATATTATTCTTAGCTTTTCGGTTTTTGTTTTTCCATCAAATCTCGTTCCACAAGTGGGCAATAATTGAAAACGAAACTCTATTGCGCGAGGGCGAGATCACAAGACTCAGCATAAAAGCGCTGAAAATAGATTGAACATATAAAAATTTCAGTCGAAATTCGCACAAACCGCCGCCACGGGAGGTGCTCTGTATCTTTTTACTTTGTAACCTTACTTTTTATTCCATTAGCGGGCGTGTGGAGCCCCCGTAGCCAAATATCGTGGAATAATAGAAGCTGTTTAGTAATGATAATACGCAACTCAGCCCGTGCTACACTAACCTAACTGAATTAAACTTGTGCGCAATGAATTTCGTGTTTATGCTTATTACTACGGTAAATGTGTTTGTTTTCCAGCTAATCTTCGTTCTGTGTTATCTTGTTATGGAATATTTAAACTGATTTAACAAGTTGTTGCTAAATGCGAGAAAAATTAAGCTACTATTTACGATTCCTCTTCATTTTAAGTTAACAACATATCCATTCCTCATATAAATGTTTCTTTTTTAATAATTTTGTGTTTCTTAACTATAGCATCTCAGCCTATTGCAGTCCACTGCTGAACGTAGGCCTCTCCAATAGATTTCCAGCGCGACCGGTCCATGGTTTCTTAACTATGTTCTGAATTATTTTTAAAAAATATTTGTGTGTTCAATTATTTATTTAAACCCAACAAACATTACTCTCTCTAACTGTATTTATTTGATCTACATATCTAAAAATAGATGATACATTAATTTCGATAAAAGTAAGGTCTTTTGAAAGCAAGTTGTAATACAGTAATTAAAGTTATTAGTTATAGTAGGAATAAAAAAAATAATAATTTTATATATTAGTACAATAATATGGTACTCTTACACTATGTATTATATTCTTATAATGTTATAGAAAAAAATAATACCTTTACAAAGTAGATGAGTATAAACTAATAAGTAACGGAAACATTAAGATAATCGTCATTAGTATTCTCATAGCAAAAACAAAGATTTCGCACAGATGTTAATTCTCAGATGGAATATTTTAAATAAGTACTTGGCGCGAAAGTATGTTACAATTTAAGACCAGTTAAATCCAGAAGCGTTCCAAATTGTAATCCTCTTTGAAGCTTTCTCTTAGCTTTATATGCGCAATGTACAACGCTATTGCTCTAACACGAAACTTTTTATTTCCGCTTATACCGAGTCAATCGTCCGCGAACATTTTTCAGGCAAACTTTAACAGTGGAGGCAATCGCTCCTGAAATTCGAAAATGAAATCGTTCCGAGCGTCGCCAAGATTTATCGATGGATGTTTGAATTTACTTTGAAAGTTTCGGGGCATAAAACTTATGACACGTAATCGTATATTCCCGTCAAGTTTTTTTTTCTACGCTAGTTCTTGCCGGTTCAGTCAATTTCTACCTGGATTGAAGTTTGTTAGATAAAGTGGCTTTTCAACAAAATAATATCTAGACTTTACTGTTGTATATCTAAATGGAATTGTAGAAATAGTCATTTATATAAATATATATAGTCGTTAGTCGTTATAAATAACGAAATAAACTCCTAAGGAGCGTCCAGTGCAGTTTTATGGAGCTGATAGCGAACGGTACGGAGACGCGCGGTGAGCGAGGGTACGCGTATACCAGCGGAATGACATCAAATGATATATTTACGGCAATCTGCCACTCGTTTTAAGAAATGTTTTAAAGATTATATTACCGAAAATTTTACAGAAAGTAGAAATTTTTATTTAAGTTTGTATAAAAATTTGTTTCCTCATCGCTTAAATTTATAACAACTTATGGTAACCGGGCTGCATTTTAATAGTGTGAAACTATTGCGCTAGAAAAGGAAAAAATACTACAGAGACTTCATTCAAAGTTCCAATAAAGATTGAGAACTGGGTTTTGTACGGGGCCGATATTTCATTTCATCTCATTCACACCGCATCTAGACTTCCAATGGCAGGATTGCTTACGCGTACCTCTATAAATAATACATGAGTGGGAAATATGAGCTGGAGCCTTCATTTTGTACGAGCCACTAGTGAAATTAACAAGTTTTTATTGGCATTTCTCCCATACTCGATCGCGTACAAATAAAATAACTTAAAGGGTCGAGACTTTGTAAACATCATAGAGACCAAACGCGACGATCAATACTGGCGGAGTCAGTATACTTACAAACGCATGATAATTGCTATAGTTAAAATACTCTCCTGTGTATTAAATTTTGTTGACGTTACTATTTCGTTTTCAACAACGATCACTTTTTACGAGTCTCCGAATAGTTCTTTTATGGTATCATTACTAACCACTTTTGGACGGAGTTCAATTTCTTATTTGGATATTCGTACAGAATAATCTTAAATCAGGCAATATACATTTGAAACACTCAACAAGATTATTCTGCAACGTTTTATATCAGATTATGTTTCGCTATTCTCTTATGATGTAGTATTCAGCAGCACAAAGGCGGGTCTTGGTCGTAATATAATGAAAGTCAGCGGTCGGTTGGACTGGATTTAGTTTCCGTTGACGCGGAAATCAGTCACTCTCTGATATGTAATGGTGTCTATTTGTTTGTGCCCAGAATTGAAACGCTTAATCCTTGGCATATCGCTAACGGCATGTCCGTATTATATAAAGCATCTGATCGCGTTCAGCTGAGAATGCACGCACACGGCCATCGCATAACTTCTTGGACTCTCAATAAAACTTTTCTATTGCTTCTACTGTTTCAATATTTAATACATATCTTACAAACTTTCCAGTGTGCGCACCAAATCGATACATCCGCATACATTTATTAATATTCCTGTTTACCATGATAATATAAATCAATTGAACATTTCGATCTGATATTTCAAACATGTAGCTATACGTTTGTAGCTTACAAAATTTATACAATTCTCCTATCTTTCTGTGACCTTTCGCAGGCCTTTTTACTTCAGATTTCATTTACCTTTTCTTATACTGAGAGTCGTAAACTCACTACGTAACTTCAAATGATTGTTCTCTAACAATAAGGCAAGAATAAGCATTATACGAAAAGTTTCTTACAAACTACGTAGAGAAGTCATTCCCCCGATTTTGCTTATGGATTTTTTTTCCTTTGTTTTATTGTTACTACTTTTAATTAAGTCGATATCTAAAAAATGTGTACTATTGTAAACATGGAACACAGAAATAACTAGCATATATATTGAAACGATCCATATTGGCTGTGTTACGGAATCGGTACTATGTACGTACGCTTACGATCCACTTACTGCACGAGATTCGCTGGTAAATTTAACCAAATAGGCTATAAGAGTGAGTGGCGGACTGCAGCGAGTGCAACACAGTACACGGGTGGTCTTGTTAGACCGAACCAATCTGGTTCAGCTCCACGCTGCCATAAACTGTCGCGTACATTGCCACTACCGCTATCACTACATATGGACTACTACTGAATCGATTGTAATCACGTAATCGAATTGATTTATTTATTCATACATAACATTTAACTGCCTCCATGGCAGAGCACAACACGGAAGTTCAATTCCGGAGCCACATATGTTGTATGTAGTTTGGATGGTAGCATGATTTTTTTTAGCTAGCTCTACCTCCCTCGTATTGCTAAACTGTCGTTATCAATTCATTGTTGTGTATCGTCTATAAGGTAAAAAAAAGGATATTATAGTTAAAAATATTAACAAATAATATTATTGTATCATAACAAATATTTTTTATGTAATACATATGACAAAAGATAAAAATCAATTCACAGCGTAATAGTCGTAGATGAATAGTAAAGTAAAGCGTTATGATATTTATTTGTTAATTACATATAAATTAGGAGTTACGTAGAAATAATTTAACGAAAATATATTTGAAAATGCTTTCCAATCCGCATTCTGCGAGGACTTGTACACAAACTGGTAGCAATAACACAACTAGTGTAGTAGTGACTCAATTCCGATAACTGTAGCGACGTTTAACTAGCGCTGTAAGGCCGACCGCTCACTCTGATCGCTCTAACAACTTTAGCACTCATGAAGATTACTTTGATGGAATGCAGTCCAATATTCTCATTGCCCTAGATAAACTTTCGTTTCATCTTACAAGTTCTTCATTTAACGTTATTATTAAACGAGCGAATGTATAATATGCTATTATTTTTACTACAAAAAACTATGATAAAGAGGTAGTAATTAAAGTGTTTGCACAGCTCTACGAAAAGCTTTACATGTTCGCCTTGACACTTAAAAAGACTTCTCAATAACGAAATCATGTATTCTCCTTATTTTACCGGTTTTTTAGTCCCTGGCAGTATAAACATGAATATAAAAAATTAGTAAATAAAAAATCTCTTATTTTAATCTCTCTATCTTTTAATAAAATGCTTGAACTGTGTTGATTTTTGGAATAGAACTTCAAAATCTGCCATGATTTTAATGATGTTCAGTCATTTCAAAAATGGCATCCTGAATGCATCTATAAAGTAGCAGTTTATAAAGTAGCACAGAGAAAGGAGCCAAAAACAATTAAACACCTTAATTTAATATTTAAAATAAAAGGCTGCTAAAGTTACTGGAATTGCAAATACCGTACGCTATAGTGATTTTAGGGTTCGAGTGAATATGTACTTTGACTGTTTGTTTACCGCGAAAAGCCTTAATCATTACTACCACTGCAGTGCGACAAATATTTCTAGATTGATACGGGATTGTTTTTAAATACATTCGTATTGGACTTCCGGGTAAAAGACATATGTATAATAAACCATATAAAATTTTCTTTTTATATTATTTCTAGAGGTTAACTGTATCGACTACGATCTGTTATTGACATAAAAGTTTCACAATCAGGACCGTAATTGTGAGCTTACTGTTCACAGTATTATTAGGAGCGACCTCTGGATCATAATTTCATTTTTGACTGCTACATTCCTGCATCCTTTTACAATTTAAGATATCAACAGTTGCGACAAATTAATTCCAAAACGCTCCTAAGCTGTAACTGAGCGGCGGGTCGGATGGCCCGGCCTACCGTCATATCATAATAACGTAGGATAGCTTCATACGATGGCCGATTAATGAAGCCGGCGTAGTGCTCCGCAGAACGTTGCCGTAATAGTTTTACGACTAACCCCTCTCCCCTCACTCCCACTCTCCCATCCCACCACATCCAGGGCCCACCCGGCGGGCCGCCGACTCAACTACTTGATTATGCATCGCACACTTCCAACCGATTATCGAACTAGTAATGAACGTTACCGCGTACAAAATTTAGTAACTATTAAAATGTTCTACCTACCACTAATTATATTCTGAGAAGTTTAATACGCTAGCTTTAACGTAGGTAGTAAAGCTGGATATGTCTAGATGTACGTAATTGGATTTAGCTCGAATTAATTGTCGCTTGCTTGTTGTGCTGCGAAAATATAACATTCGTTGACGGTACTACGAAATGCAACGATTTTTAATATACAACTAACAATCAACACGGGATGTCTTCTTCAAATTGATCATCAGCTACTGTTTAAAAATGTTTAGTATTTAGGATAACGAAAAAAATTCTCCCATTTATGACACAAGAAATAACAACATCAGACATAAATTTTTGGTGCGTTAAAGGTATATTGGCTTTTGTTCTTTATAATTATATAAATTTATCAATATAAATTTTCCTTCATAGTATACAATACAATAACAGTCCTATCAATGTTGCAATACAACTGTGCAATGAGTCAGAATAATTCGGCACTGAACAACCGACGTAGTTATTACGTTAGTTCGTCGGGTGAGAGATTTAAAACGTTCATGGTCGAATATATGCCGATAATTATATAAGTCAACATTTTTTAGATACTACATACATACACAAAAGATTTTCACTCGCTTTATTGACACAAAAACGTTTTAATGAAAAAAAAATATGTATTATCATTTTATTATTAACAAAATGATGAACCCAGGACAATAGTGATCGGTGTTCCAGTCCAAATAATGTGACGTAGGTTATTTACACTGCAACAAGTCGTGATCCTTATGTTAACACGTAAGGTATTAAATCTCGATACCTCAGTATTTTCAATAGGATATACTTTTCACAAAGCAGAAATGGACTGTACATTGTAGCTAGATAGTGTCCCAATATAAAACTGTTCGATTAATATTTATTAAACTAATTTTAAATAAAGATCTATAGTTAAAAATCAAAGAAAAATGTTATGAATGATTTACTTAGAAAAATTTATAACGTCAAGCGTAAAATATTTTACATTAACAAGTAAAATGTAAAACGAATCCAACTACTGCTTAATGATTCGTACACTGAAGAACGATTAAATACCTTATCCACTCGCGAATTTGTTAAGATACGACGTCGCGAACGACGGTGGAGGAGGCGTCTGCAATAGGGGAGCAGGGGGAGGTTCGCAATCCCTCTCATTTAACAGCACTCCATTCCTCTGTAGGTGTTTGCCGAAGCGATTTCGAGGAAGGATCCTCCTTTTATGGTGCTACTTACAGTCTCATAGTGATTCGCGGTTTTATTTCGGACGGCTCGTGTAATGGGGCGAACATTTTTCATGCTGCGCGAAAAGCGAACCCGGTAATCTTTGCATTTATGCCGTGATCCTTTATTGATTTTAGATTTTTAGTGGAAAGCGAAACGAATGAAACGGGCGTGAATGGAGACACGCTCTGTGAAAGCCGGTGTAAGCTCCAGCGATGATATAAACTTCCATTGAAACGGCCGTATATCTGTAACCATAAGTTACAAATAATCCACCACCTATGTGAAATACACACGGAATTTGTGAATGTATAAATTATCACATTCAAAATGTTAAATATCAACTAACAATAACATTTATAGCGGTTACGAAAATTTTATTCTTTAGTTACTACTCAGTCAACCCAATGATTTGAATACTTTAACCTTCATGTTATTAAATTACTAAAAGCTAAAAAAATAAGAAATTATTCCTTACAAGAAAACAAATTCAAATGTTTAAATCACTTAAGGCAGTTTTCGCACCAAAGGCGATCCTTTTTCTTTGTTTCGTTATAAAAGAAAGATTTAGACATTAATAACAATAATAATGTACGGCTTTAACACGTACTGTTTTTCAGTTTACAGCCCCCATTTCCTTTTAGCTTAACACGAGAAAAACAAAAGAAAGGAGACCTGCCATTAAAATAAATAAAAGAAAATAAAGCACCGACCTCAAATTATTTCACTTACCTACTTCTTTTTATAAAAATGCGAACGACGCATTAAATTTTAGGGAGAAAGGAAATTCCCTTGTAAGCAATATCGAGCAGGCAAATTTTTCAGATATTGCCTTCAGGTAGCGCACATTTATTATGTACCCGAATATATTACTCTTGATTCATTGACTTTCTATATTGATTTACTTTGCTAACATAAGCTGTAGTTGAGGAGAGTCCGCGGGGGACCGGACAGCCTTTGACCTGAAGAATTAGGGGTGTTGGACCAGCATCCGTCCGGATGCTGAACTTGAAGCAGAAACTTTCCCAAACATTACAGGAGTTAAGTCAATAGCTTAAATTTAATTTGCAGTGGATAAAACAACGGCACGCACGATTGAAGGGAACTCATTGATTAAATTGTTAAGTATTTTGAACCAAATGTTTTATATG
This sequence comes from Pachliopta kotzebuea, assembly GCA_018246255.1. Classification (NCBI taxonomy): domain Eukaryota; kingdom Metazoa; phylum Arthropoda; class Insecta; order Lepidoptera; family Papilionidae; genus Pachliopta; species Pachliopta kotzebuea. Next base: position 110 of record DWLS01007148.1, on the reverse strand, counting down.
GAATCTACAATTATTATAAAGGACTTGTGGTGTTATTTCGCAAATTGTGCGCCGTCTTAATATTGTTGTTTACGGCTGGAACTTATAAACTGCTATCACTTTCGGGACAC
>DWLS01007147.1:0-10993 GCA_018246255.1 Pachliopta kotzebuea | reverse complement strand
TTCACTCAACTAAAAGGGTATAATTCCTATTGTACAACTTCCTTTTCTTCCATAAAAGCTCAGAACGTATAAAAGGTATCCGATTTATATTATAACTGCTACATCACATCGTTAGCGAATTGTTCGAAGTAAACATACGTATACAAAATAAATACAAATGTTACGTGAGTTCGTTATTAGGGGGCTAATATCCGCAAGGGAGCACCAGTGCATTCTGTAAAAGCTTCTGAGCCCCTAGCAACACATTGAGGAGGTTTTAGTTCATAAAAATCCTATAAAACTTTGTCTCTATAAATCAGATTTCTTCTCAGTTAAAAAATTGCTAACCACCTATTTTAAAGTTAATTATATATTTAATCAACTCATTTAACAAATGTTATTTATATAGTAGCCCCTCAACCGCAATATAAACGCGGTCTTTTCCAATATCATAAAGTATTTGTTTTGATTAAAACAATCGTTCATGTGATTTAAGTATTAATATCTGACTACAACGGTGTCGATATTGTCTTACTACCCATATATTTAATAAATAAATGCGTGGTCTAAAGTCGACAAATTATACAATCTCTGTGTACTAACAATGGAACAAAATAAAAATATTTTACAATGTAAGAACGGTATCTAATTAGACAAGTGAAAAAAGCGATACCGCCATATTTCACCACATGAGATTCCCAGCGTACTCCCAGTATACTCTAGCTAGTATTTAAGTTATTTACAGTTAGTACTTATAAATATGTCATCACGCTGACCAAGTGCAGGTTAGTGAAAGTCAGATGCCCACGAAATTTGATGCTCTTATAAAATATCGGTTTCCTCATAACATTTTCCTTCACTAGAAGCTCAAACTCAACGGGTATTAATTAATGATGGATCTTGATATAGTAAAACTAGATTTTATAAATATTATCGATCGTAGAGAGAGCAATCGTTATGAGCAAGAGCAATCGTATATGAAATTCAAATAAGACTAACATTAATCGCGCATAAAGCAATCGCGTACAATTTTTTTTATGTACGGCGAAGCTGGAATGTGCCACCGGCTTTATGTAGCAAGTTTTATGCGACAAATAATAACTTTTTGATGTCAGCCTTCTGGACGAGAGATCCGATTTAACGTTCACAGCCGCCCGTAATCTGATTATAACCCGCCCGATAAAATATATTAATAATTAACAGGCTTTTATTAGCTTAATTTGTTAACGGCACTTTTAGATAAAATACGCGAATAATTATTTCAAAGTAATCAATTATGAGGAAGCTTTTAGTACAGTGCGATTACTGCAGACACTACACTATAACATCAATCAATGTTGCTTCAGACCGTCTAGATCCACCCTGTCTTACTTCCAGTGCTAAACAAACATTACTGTGTTCTAGATCACGTCAGCAATAAAAAATAGTGATATTAAAAAATCAGTTATATAATGTAACATAAAAAGTAAGAGAAATTATCTATCACTGAAATTCATTCAACAAAATGTTCAGGTTCCATCACCAAGTCCGTCCGCCAACTCGATTGCATTGTCCACAATTCATTGTCCAACCTAACATCTCGCTTCAATTACCATTCACTACCAATTCCATTATCTCTTGCATCGGAGGACGTAACCCTGTCTGACGTCATGGCAAAGGCTATTAGGGGTACCCGGTTTACATTGTGTGAAATACAAAATGTAATGAAATTCACTCGATTTAAAATTATAGCTATGGGTTTAGAGGAGTAAAAAGTTTACTCAGTAGTTCAGTTTTCAAAGAAATAAAATCACGCAAAGGCTTGGCTACGATCTCAATTGATTTCAAGCTTTTAGTATTATTTTAGTAGTATTAGATAGGAAAATAGTCATTATCCGAGAACATCTGCTTTCGAGGAGACGTAAATATATACCAATCTGCATTTCTCCAAAATGGTGATTCTTTTGACTTTAACACTTACTTTGCGAGAGGTCAGCTCCAGGATTATTTATAAAGTAAATTCATCATATGATAAAATGGTTTGTACACTTTTTCATACTACTGTACTGTACCGTTGGTGGTGAAAATAAACTAACTCCAAAAGAGGACTCTGATATACAAAATTTATTGTCATCAATCGCAAAGCGGTTTAGTCAGATCGAATGATACTAACAACCTGTACACGTACAGAAAAATGATTTTTAACGAAAACGAAACGTGCAAAAGGTAATTAATGCAATATTTTTTATGATATTATTAATCTCTTATCATGACAGTAAGATTATACTGTAACGAAAGAAAATAACTTCAAAATTAATGTCTCTGTTATTAAATTTAAAAAAAAGTTATTCCGTATGGCATAAAATCTTTAATTAGGAACGGTATAAAATTCGGTAGTTATTTATAAAAGCTGTCTCATGTTGGGGACGCTATATTTACATAAATTATTACTAAAGTTAGAAAACAAAAATATTTTAATTCTGATAAAACTATTTCATACCATTCAATAAATACATTACTATTACGAACAATCCAATTTTCAAACCAATCTAGTGAGTTACTCAGTCTATAAGCTCTTGGACGTTTCATCGAGTGCTAAGTGGTCAGTTGACATTGATCGAGTGAGTAAACTAGTCCAACGTATGCACTGATACAGTTTTTAAATCCAATAGCATATATATAAAATCATAAATGAATTTAGTAAAGACACTACGTTGCTTTCACTTTTAGTCTTTATTACCTGATTGCATCAGCACTGACTGTACACTGACTATACTCCGTAACGCTTGTAACTTTTTAACTAAACAAGCTACATTAATACTGTTTTAAGATAAAATGAAATACAGAAAAAAGAGACGAAAAATCCGAAATAAATAGTCTATAACTCCAGCAACAGGAAGAAGGAGAAAAAAGAAAAATTTTATTGAGAATTGAACAAAGCTTGAAAATTAGCCCCTAGGCTATTCCGGCATATAAATATATAAGGTAATAAAAACCCGGATAATACGACATCGCATAAGTGGACTTTCCGGGTGTTTAAGATCAATTGGCGTACGATGAAAAGTGAATTTTGTCATAATTAAAAATTCATGAAGAAGACAACACTCAGTTAAAAATTTATGTTTTCGCAATTGAAATCTTACTATATTTTGTATAACTCTATTAGAAATCGGGGCGCTGTGTACTCATACAAAGAGATGAACAAAACAGTAAAAGAAGCCAAATGTGAGACGGGACAAACATCAACTTTTGCGTTACCTAAAACTAAAGCGAAAGCTAAAACATTTTTTGAAACGAAAACAAATTCACAAATCCAAAAAGAAAATTAATGGTTAAATCCAAGAGTTTTTAAGCAGTTCCAAATGTCACACAACACAACAAAAACAAAAGTGATAGAATATCTTTTTTACATTTTCTTGCGATGAATATTGAAAATTCTAACTAAAATATCTTAATTAAGCACGATAGACAGGCATTAATGTTTATATTTCAGTAACATTACTAAAATAAATCCGTGGCAGTATTTGCTTTGTGTCAAGATTATCTACTAATTTAATGATTATTTACGAGTTTCTACAACAAGGATTTCTATTAAGAATTCCACTTAGAAGCTAACTAACCCCATTCATAAATTTTCCTTTCATGGATGTCTATTATCGAGACAGCGTAAATAATAATCCATTTGAGGAATTCCTTTATTACATTATTTTATATAAATTTTCTATGTAATAGGTATAATACCATAACCTCTATATGGAGTAATATAACATTAATTAAACTTTGATTATATATTACTTGCCTCAAATATAGGCTTATCTCTATAGAAAGATTGCATTAAAAAATTAAGAAGAGAATTACAAAAGCATACGCGATAAAAACTATATATTTAATAGTGGTAGATCTTTTTGTAGGGACCATCTAAGTAGGTAATCTTGCAGCTCCTATTTCTACGATTAATCTATATGTAATATTTTATTTTAATTCTCCGATCACGCGGCGCTGTAGCTAATAAATTTACTGAGGATAAGAGGAATATGAAAAAATATCACGAGTTAATGGAAAAGAAAGAAACGTAAGTGTCATAAAGAAAACTGTCCCGTTGCTGACGATTAAAAAGTGACTACCACGGTAAGCACAAAATTAACAATTATTTTTGGAAGTCAAGTTCAATACCAAAATATATTCTTTAAATTGAATTTGTACAATCACTTATAATATTCATAGATTATAATAAAAGTTATAAAAAAATTACTAGATCCATTAAAATAAAGTTATTATATATTTTTACTAATAAAGTTAAGGATCCCCAAAAATATCCGCTTTAACAGTGAACAAGGACATACTGCGCCCACAGTACGATGTGTAGACAGAAGAATAATAATATGTACTACACAGATGAAAAAGAAAGTTCTAATTTTTAACAAAGTTGCGGTTATGTTTTCCTTTAATCAGCTGGTAATAAAAAACAATTCAATTCTCCAGATAAATCACATGAAGTTTAATTTCAGTTTGCGCTAGGAAAGCTCCAGTGTAATTTCTTTCTGGTCTACGTCCGCCCCCCGGGAGTATTAGCCTGTAGCTTGTTCCAGTCCACGACACACTGCTGCATCTAATGTTATTACAATAAATTACATAGCTATCCATAAATATAACAACGAAATAGCTAAGATAAAATCAAAGTACGGAGTTAATAATTAATCGGTTTTTTTTATGTTTGCTACCACTATGAATATTTTAACTTAAGAGATGCCGGTATAATTTTAATTTACATAGAGTTAATATAGTGCTAAAAATAATCTGACATAAACATGACTCATTAAAAGAAATAAATAGTTTAATCTTTTCTGTTTCTTCATCCTTGGTTTGAAGTTTTTCTTTAATTTTCAAGGTACCATACCATGTTCGAAGTCGTTTTTCTTTTAATGACAAAAAGAGATTCACAAAAATCGAATAACTTTGTCTGCCTTTCTTTAGCGGAGAAAAATAATTAAAATCGAAAAAAAATAAAAATTAGAACATAAAAGATGAAAGTTTTAGTTTTACTTTACGGCTATAAATTTATTATTTCCTTTTCTCAAAAACAAAACTTGTTCAGTCGATGTAGGATATTTACGGGATTATAAAAGGTAGATAAGAGGTTTTTCCTTTGATCGATTTACATATATCAAAATGTAGCACGAACGCTCGCCCCGTATTGCATATTTTAAAATGCAAACCATCGTGTTAACGACAAGCGCTTTACTTTTTCAAGTAGCCGACATAAAAGCTTTAAGAGGATAACATTTGTATATGCTAACAACATGTGTAAACTTAAAATATAGAAAACATATAAGTTAATGATACATAAGACTGTCTACTATTTTGATTTTGATATATATTGGATTGGTTAGAGGTTATCTGCAGTTTAAAAAGAAAATTATTATATCCATTTAATAAAATTTACTGGTGCTATTCTGTACGATGTTCTCAAAGAACTATCTGCTCCAAGAACGTCTCTGGCTATGCGTCTAAAACATTTTCTAAATTTGTTATCATCTCGATCAAAATTTTAAAAATATTACGTGGTTTAAACATATATTGTGAATAACATTTTTCTAAAACGTTGCCTAAAAAGAAAGAGAACAAACTTGCCGCACATTAAGTTATATATTAAGTAAATGGTAATTATTCTAATTATCGCCAAGAATATTTGTTAAACAAAATTTCAAAAAGTTATCTGAACAGTTTATTGTAAAATAATTAAGTATGATAATTATAAGATGTTTACATTGATTAATATCAAATAAACCATGTGTTTATTTCTAACCTGTACCACTTGAAAAATATATCATCAGTCTGAATCCACCTACTGTTAAGCATAGATCTCTGTCAAGGATCTTCACTAGAAGAATATATGACCTGAATAACTAGATTGCGGGCACATTTTATACGACGATATTATATTAAAGTAAGACCGCGTAAATTTACATACAAAATTCCGATAATAAATTCCGTTCCGATCCCTTACGTGGAATTCTGACATGTAATATTTTGTAGAGCTTAATTTAATTGTAAAATTTACACATAGTAACAAACATTCCCCTTGTCATTAAAATCCAATATTTATTAATGTGTATTACATAGTAATGAAAATTATATATCCTTAAAAATGTTGACTAAACAAAGTTACGTAAAATTTCTTTCTATTTTGTAACTTTTCCTACGTAAAACTGTAACTACAAGCTTCACAGCTTACAGGTACTTATTTTTCTATTACCGGAAAATATTCTTATAGGTGAAATCTATAAAGAGATTATGTTAAGAAGAATTTCTTGGAACCCTGTGAACTATAACAAAATTTATATATTAGTTTCTGTTTACTATAATGGTGGAGAAAAACTATCGTAATTGATGCCGTGAAGATTAACAACAGAACTTCTCGTAGCTAATAGATAGGCAGTTATTGTATATAAGAAAGTATTTAAGATAAAGTAAACCTCTGTCAAATAGAGGAGTGGCTACAATAAGAGTTTTTATTTTATTTTAATTGAAAAAATTAAAAATTTGTTTAACGATACACCTCTGAAACACAGGAACATTCCTCCTGTACTAAATATTTTACCAATTTTCGGAGCGATGGGTTATACTGTAAAAGTTGATATCCAGTTTTCAATCCAGAAAAAGGATAATCCCGATAAATAGTGTCCACCAAAAATTTCTCGCATTTGCATTCATTACTATATCTTTAAATAATAAAAGAATATAATGACGTATATTAAACAAAAACAGCCAGGACTGAGTACTTTGGCATGAAGTGCCAACTCCTAGTATTTTACCCTGGCGAGACATGGTAAAGAAATCAATGGAATACTTACTTATAAAGCTATTAATCATATTCAGAAATACCTGGGCAAAGATCCCCTTTGTTCACTTAGATGCGATCAACGCTTGCTTACTTCGAACATTTAAAGTTAAGCGAGGTCGCATAGTGACAGCTGAGAGTGGTCCGGAATCCCGGTCTTACGCCTGGCGTTTCCGCTAATGGGAAAAGCATTAAAGCGCATTATAGCTGTATTGTATTAATCAACATAACAACTGTTAATATTTAATACCATTATAAAAGCTTTTTATGTAATTTAATTATTAAAAATCATATTATATTGCTCATAGAACAGATTGGTACATTAATATGAAGCTTGAGAAATGTTCAGTTTCAAAAATCATATTATTTTCATCATCCTATGAAAAACTATTATTTAGTATATTAGTAATATACTAAATAATAGTTTTTAATACTATATTAGTTGGTACAAATCATAGTAAATTATAGTATTATAAATAAGAAAAATCTTAAATATTGCAACCGGAGATTAACCGTCTTGTTACACGGAGGTGCCGGGTTCAATTCCAAGTTAATGGCAGATTTTTTTCGAACTCGCTTGATTAACTTAACCCTTATGTTTTAAATTTGTCATAGAAGCATTACTCTGTTCTCGCTTTTGATACAAGAGACCAAAAAGTACCTCATTCTAAAAAAATTGTTTGTTAATCTTGTCGTCTTTAACAATATACATAAGTAAGATTCTACAAAAGAATTCGCAGTGTCTTTTTGTGCTACAAATACACGAGAGTTCGTATAATGAGACTTGTGTATATGTTAACCAAGTCAGTCTCATTACAGAAATACAAAAATAAAAATATGTTAAGAAGATCATCCGAAATTAATTTGGAGAAAGTATTTGTTGTGAGTAAATACGCTCTCTATTATGCTCGGGGATGTTTAAGGCAAAGGCTTTCGTTCGCGTGTTTGCCGAAGCTATTTCGCTGAATACATGACATATTTCGTTTGTAGGAGTAAAGACGAGCCTTTGCCGATAGAATTCCTTCTATATAAACCGATGATACCATATATCATATATTTTACTTAATGCTTAAGTATATATACGGAATCATAAATATTCAATTCTCATTTGTTCACAAAATGCTTCAAAGCTGCAAATTACCTTGGTTTATATTACTTTTTTAAAATAAATAAGTAGATCACGTTGCTTACAATATTTTAATTTTAGTTTATTTTTCAATATTATAGAAATATTACTTACTTGTAGCAATTTTATATCATAATAAAACATTTTTATAGACGTATTCCATTCATACTGTGTTTACTCTTAATTTCTAAGTTGTACTTTCATCTTCATTCTTATATGTATAAATAAATAAAATAGAAAAACCGCATTATATACATAATTATTTTCTTCTTTTTTCTTTTAATGTTATAACCTAAATTTTGTTGGTGAACCTTATAAAGTAGTTGTTCCCATTTGAAGCAAACCTTTGCTTACATTAAGTTCCAAGATATATGAAACTGTTCTCTATTAACTAGATCCTTATTTCGTTAAGGCATTAAATTAGTTAAAGAATGAGCGAAAATAAATGTAATAAAAATTTACTAGAAAATATTGTCGTTTTGTACGTGAAGCAAACAATATAGTTCACTACATGGAATAAAGTTTATACTGTATGAAAAAGGTTAACAAAACACCTAAAGTCGTAAAGTGACGAAAATTTACGGAATTTTATAGTTCTGTGTCGTGAGCGGCCTGTTCATACAAAGCGTTGTAGTTTGCAAACTATGCGAAGGTAGTTAGTTTATAGATCAAACAAACCCGTCCTAAATGATGTAACCAGCTTTTCAGGATTTCAGCGTTTCAAAAAAACGATAAACTTTCAAACTTCCTTGTTTTTTAAATATAATTCTAGGGAGTAAAATTCACAAATTTAAATTTACGTGATGATTCAATAATACTATGCGTATGGCTTGCTTATTCATATTATTCTGGTATTAAAATATTAATAGATGGAACACGATAAATACAACAATTTTGTAATAAAAGTAGTAAATATTAAACCCTACCACCACTCATACTCTAACATACTATGTATGACCACTAATCACATCAACGTATAGGCTATTGCGTACGTCCTGGAAACAGTACATTTTAACTTTTTAAATAACGCTTACAGCTTAATTACCGGCTTATATGATATATCTTCTCATCTCTTGAGATCACGAACTCATTACGGTGTATTCCAACATGTCATTTGCCACCAATTACCTCGTGTTAAAGTTCGTTTCTTCTCCACTTCACTACAGATGAATCGTGTCTTTAATGTAACTTTTGCTCCGTTAAAAAAATAACGCCCGCTTTTCGACGATAAATATAGCTTTATCCACTTAACAATGTCGTTATTTTATTCCCCTTACAATACAATTCTCGGCAATAAAGCAGTATACTCCATTAAAACGTTATATAACTCAAGTAAAAATGAAATATTTACGGGCGGTGTACCGGGAAACCCGTTTATGAATCATGAATAATAAAGATTAAATGTACACGTGTATAAAATCCCTCTAATTTTAATCATTCCTTTACATTTTTTATTTAATTAAAACATTACCTGGTAGTAAATGACCTGGTGGCATAATTAATACTTTCAAAATCGAAGTATTAACAAAGGTGAGACTTTATATATATTATTGCATAGTAAATAGTTTAAATCATTTTATGCTTCATTATCAGCTGCCAGATGTCCACTGCAGAACATAGGCCTCTCCCAATAACGGGACGATTTTAATTTACTTTAAGCTAATGTAATATAATTTTATCTGAAGTATTTAATAATTTTATTCATCACGAACTTCATCACTTGTTAGTCCACTAGTGAACATAGGTCTCCCCATCTACACATCAATTGGTCCTAAACTGCTTCCTTTCAGAGATTTCTCGCGACCTTCAGATCATTGGTTCACCATCTGAAGAGCTTTCTATGACGTATTCAGGCAAGAAAGGACTTTAATACCGATATATCTCAACTCCCTTTTCTTTATCTTTTCACGACGTAAATCTTAATGTCATCTAATTCTAACTAAAATAATGTCTTGTATTTCACGTACAATTAACCAGTAAAAAAGGTTTCCAATTCCTCCCACGTATAACTTTTAGAGTTTTGTTTTTAATGAGTCAATATAGAAATGATGTACAAAAGTTAAGTATATTTCGGTATCCTTATTTAAACGACAATGTCCGTCCGTGCATCTGTCCGTCAACAATTTTCAATCTCCAGAACTACAAGATGTAGGCTGAAATTTGGCATACAGACAGATCTCGCTTAGATAAGATCAAAGCCGTTGTAATTTTGTTGGTATGTGGTCGGGTTCCCAAGTTGTGGGTGGCCAAAATTTCAGAATTTTGTATGGGCCACTTGTTATATTTATGTCGTATAAATGTAGTTCTGAGGACATCATCGCGATAAAAACCGAATGAGAGTAAAAGATAATGTAGTCATAATTAATAACTTTTTATTTCTTTAATGTTATTTAATGATCAATGTTCATTGTACGAATTGTGTCCCAAATTAATATTTTATAACGTAAATCATTACATTATAAATTTAACAGAGATATATTTTACTATTTCAATTTAATCGTACACAATATTATTTAAAAACACCTAGCCGCAACTCAGAAGCCAAATATAAAATTTTTATTACTTAAACACAGCAGACGGATGTACTGTCTGAAATAGACCACAAGAATATTGTTAAAATTATGGCCCTTTGGCGGCACGAAAATAAAAATATGATTGAACATGAGCAAAAATGTAATATTAAAACTACCATGATATATTTTATGCGAATTGAACGAGATTTTGGTTAGAAATTATGCTATCGTATCATTCTGTAATCTGAATCGAAATAAATCAGTTTAAAACCTTAAAAAATTATACCTTTATGTTATCAGACTCTCCGACTCCCATTACAAATATATTACTTTATCAATTAGTTCTCTATTTATCATTGAATGATATTATTAAGGTATTTTTAATTAGTAGTTCCTTTTTTTTTAACTTTTATCATGTAGATCACAAAGCATTATTTACCATCAACTTAAAATCATTAACATTAAAATGATATAAAAATTTCGCTCCCGTAGTGCGCGCACCCCCGAACGCCGTAAGCGCAAATCTCCGGGACAAATCTCCCTCTTCGACCGGCC
>DWLS01007146.1:0-10994 GCA_018246255.1 Pachliopta kotzebuea | reverse complement strand
GTAATGTCTTCCATTATACGACATTACTATAAAATAATTAATTTATCATAATGAATTATTATAATTCGTTACAATTTCATTTGCACAAACAAACAAGAGAGAAAATTATGTAAAAGAGAGACACAGTAAACCAAAAGACGCATATAATGCCACAAGGCATTCTCTTACAGTCAACCTTTTCGAATGTAAAGAGAAGAAAGAAACGAAAGTATTAATAGATGCCAAAAAAGAGAATATTGTAAATAAAGACATGGTTATACAAATAAACTATATAAGACATGTATTCAATACAAAACAAATATACATACATATATTCAAAAATACATGTACCTACATAAATACTATATATATAACTACTACCTTTCTTATTATTATTACCTTATATAACTACGATACCTTAGATTCTGTAACGATACTGCAACTTTACTTATATTCTCTGCTCAATCCTTTGGTAGATAGAGAGAGAATGCCTTTTGGTACAAGTCCGCCATTTTGTACTTGTTTTGCGTAAATAAAGTATTAAATAAATAAAAAAATAATAAAGATAGAAATAGAAGAATGCATATTAACACAGTCTTCAAATATCCCCGGTAACGTATGTGGAAAGTTGCGGAATAAAATGGCTATAAATTCCTCGGCGTCGAGCTGATACCGTTTCTGTCCGTGATAATATTATTTATATACTTACTTTTGATATTCTCAAATACTAGCTAGTATTGTGTTATCTACTTTCTTTGTACATTGCGTGGGTGTTGTATATCAAGATGTAATAACTGGGTAAACCGTGTTAAGTACAAACGTTTTTCTATGACATAACCTAATAATTGACTCCAATTTCATATGGTAAATGGAGCTAGGAGTATCATCCCACACAAGTTACGGGACCAAAGCCAACTTCATCTGCCGTTGCGGAAGAACTGTGATGTTATCCCGTGACCCTCGTACATACTGTCAAAATTGACAGGAATACAGTGTGAAGATTTTTAGTAGATTGGAGTCCGACACAATCCCGTTGCGAGTCTTGTGGCTATGGGGTGTGCGTTCCCTTAGCATTTTCTTACACAGGAGATCAAAAATCAAAACCCCACCTGCTGGATGTGCACCCTGATAATCAATAAACAAGGCTCTGGCTCTTCACCAATAAATATTGGGCCAGCGTGGTGTTAGATGGCTTGGAATCCCCCATTATTGGGGAAGCTTATATCTAGTATTGTATGTCTATCGGCTGATGATGAGTTGAAGCTATTTCTGCTTTACAGTACTTCAATCCTTACTTCAGATTAGGTCTACGCAGTCACCACTTAAAGACCTTACAGATATTAAAAGCTAGTTGCAATTCTCTCAATGTTATACATTTTTAACAAGCCCCTCATCATCTATATAGCGCTGCGTCAGTAATGACCGACTTCGCCCCCGGGCTTTTCACAATTCCACTTCATCCCGACAAACAACAAAAACCTGGCAATTTTATAAAACAATGAATTTAATTTCGGGTGCAAACTGACGAAATTCGTTACCATTGAAATTTCATAACCGAAATATTTGGTTCATTGTTGGGGTAAACGCTGTGCCGACGGCTGCAGCTGCTGGATGCAGCTTCATCTGCAAAATAATTCTATTCCTATTAATACATAGATTGCACAGTAAAGGAGAGCGCAAACACAACAACAATCACACAGCAAAATATTTACTCAAACGGATACAAAGGAGAAGGAAACTATATCTAAATTAGCTGAATCGTTTGGAAATTACCATATCATAAGCAGGCAGAAATTTTAGTCTTTCTGTAAAATGAAATACAAAGAATATCACCGTCTAGGTAGGTACCACCGCAGCTCCTATTACAGCCCGCAAATAGTACTGGGCAAACATTACTGTGTTTGAACGGGTAAGTGAAATTATTGGGGTAATAAGACAGCTTATTAAAGCTACGAACGCAATGTGGTGCTGTGTATATCATCTTAAATGATATACAAAGTTATACGTGGTTCCGTACGACACCTTATGGGATCTAAGCCAACCTCACGTGCTCGTAATGGACCTTTTTAATCAACAAACAAGGCTCTAGCTCCCCACCAACCTACATTATAGGAGATGTGGAAGGAAGATAGCCCAAATCTTTTCACTATTGGGAGAGGCCTATGTTCAACAATGGATGTATCTGATAATGTATAACATCTTAACTAACGATATGTTATATGCAAGAGTATCACTTACTATCAGGTGAACAAGAATTGTCTAGAGGACTAAAAAAAAACTATACAATTTCATTAGTTTCAAATATATAGTTCTTTCTCAAACCCAATTGTGAGGGTTCGCGGTCGGGTCATAAATATACTGATGGCTTTGATAAGTAACAAATGGATGTGTTTGGGGGAAAGACAAATTGTACTGGATCTCGCCGGCCCCGCTGGCCCTGCTGACCCTGCTGACCCACGTCACGTCCCGCAGCGGATCCATTCAATATACTAATTTCACTAACCTTTTCATGCTGGCGTCTTGCGATAACTGATTTATATATTCTCAATATTAGATGCCGATAAAACTTATATCATAACTGCATACATGTCGCAGTAGTCGCATTTGCATTCGTAAATTAAGTAACAAAGCGTATAAACTAAGTTATTTTAAAAATGGTTATACACAAAAGATATAGAATGATGTAATAAAAACAAGGAATGTAAATAGATATATAGTGACATTTAAAGGTAAAGCAGGGAAGAGGAAAATATAAATGTAAAAACAAGTGTAAAAATAGAAAGCATGAAAGTGAGAAAAGTATAGAAAGGAAATAGAGAGTATAGAGAAAGAAAGTAAAGGAATAAACAGACCTTAACCACAACATGAAGGGGAACGATTATACAAAATTGTTCATTAAAAAACTGCTTGCATTGTAACCTAGGTTTGGTTCAGAAGCTACTACATGCAGTATTTCTATAACCAATCAGGTTAACAACCATAACATTGTTAATCTTCTGCCTTAATAGTAAAGTTCATATAAATCAATTTATTTATATGCATAATGTATTGGACTTAATGTTTTTTTCCGCTTTGCCTTTGTATTATTATTCAGGAGTTTTTAAACATTTATTTACATCATCTAATACTCATGCTCTCTTATCATCTAGATTTAATGTCCTTACCATACTCCATCAGTCTACCTTGGGTGATGAAGAGATTTTATAAGGTAGGTCACGAGATTAAATTGAAAGCGGAATGATAACCAAAAATATATAATAATATCCTACTAATGTTTTTCTTTTCTTGGCGTGCGTCCGTGTAGAAAGGGATGCGTTATGCCAATTTAATGGCCAACATATGCTATATATATATATAGCTTTTTATAATTGCTAATGCAACGGGCTACTATTAGTATTAAATAAAATAAATTAAAACAATTATTATAAACATAATACATACATATCCATACTAAAAAAAATATTTATTAGGACCATTGCTCCATTGAGAAGTTTCCGAACTTTGAATAATGTATTTGTAGCAATAGCAAAATAGTAACCTAAACTGGTGGTAAATATGTCATAAAAGAGTGTCTGCTTTATCAACACATCCCTTTCTACTGCCGAATAGTAAAGTATTTTATTTACGACCAAGTAAACTTCTTGGCGTTGGAATGGATTATCAATAGATTACCCAATACAAGAAAAGCAAAATTTTTAACTATATAATTTTGAAAATGTAAATACAAGTATCAAGATATAATAAATATAAAGTTAATAATATGTAAACTAATCGATATATACACTAATTGTAAATTTCAGTAAAATGTAAACAGTAATGTAACCAGTCGAAAAGTTTTTTACTACTGAGGAAATTTAAAAAGGTTCAACATTAAAAGATCTCCGAACCTTTTATAATAATTAATCATATTTTAGATCTATATACATTTAACTTAATCATAAAAGAAAATTAAATTAAGTATATAACTTAAACTAAAAAATGGTATGAGTAGTGTGAAATTGTTAAAGTTAAAAGAGTACTTTTGTCCAAGTGGAGTATTGAGTTCAATATCTCCGTTAAAATATCGCGAACTGTTTCAATGACTTAACGGAAAGTCGTTGAAACAGTTGCACCATATTTTAACTGAGATCTTACTGTAGGGTTCACTCGATTACACGGAAGTTAACTTGGTCGGCATAACTTCAGTTTACACAGCTAATGAATTTTAACAGGAACCTCTTGACTTCAAGTGAGAGTTAAACGAATGCTTCACATTGATTTTATGTATTTCGTATAAATTTATGAACAATTTCCTATAATTAAGTGAAGAGGACTCAGTCGCCTTTATTTTAACTAATTATTCCTATTAATATTAATAATTTAAGCTAGAAGTAATACTTAATAAATATGACTTAAAGATCTCAATCTTTCCGTCACTATAGCTGCTGTGAAGCACTTGAAACGTATCATAATGTTTATGTATTATAATTATCCGACAAACGCCCACTGCTGGACTGGGTTTCAGCCAAGGTTCTCCATTCCAATCAATCCTGCATTGTCTGCATTCAGCGGTTCCCGTAACCTTCACCAGATTGTCAGTCTATTTGATGGGGGCCTGCCAGAGGCTTACTCCCCCATCGGCCGTCAATCCAGGCTTTTGAGAATGAATTTGGAGCAAGAAATTGAGAGGAAGGTTAGCGAGGGTAGCATCGCATTCCTGGTGAATGAAGACCTTAGTTAAAATCTATTAGTTTTCTGTAAGAAAGTAATAAAAGACCTAATCAGCGCTAACGAAACCTAAGAAAAGACGAAAATGCAAAAAGAGTAAGATAAGAATAAGAAGGAAATGTAATTAGATATAACGAGAAATGTACAACAAAGAAAATTTGTCTTCCTCATTGAGAGCGATGGATGAAAGAAGCAAATAGAATGGTACATTTAAAGTATGGAAGAAAGGAGAGTGAGACTGAGTAAAAAAACAGAATAGAATGACGGAAAATTTTGATCAAAAAGATATGTAAACGAATCATGGCCCAAGAGAAAGGATGATTAAAAAATTAAAGAAAAATACTTCAAGTGATGTGTCGAGCCCATTGTCACTTAAGTTTAACAATTGGGCTATGTAAGTTAACTTAGTTCTTCTGCGATTCAGTTATGTATATTTATTTTATATTAACTGCCTTCATGATGTAGAAGCAAATTTAGTTTCAAAGGAAATCTTCTAAAAGATACCTTGCCTTCTGGAAGGAAGTCTTTTATATTTTTTTCTTTGTTTCTTTTTCCTAACTATTTTCTCTTTCATTCTACATGTTTTCTATCTTCCATACCTTGCTATATATCTTTCTTCTTTTCAGAGGAATCACCTCCCAGACCAAAGTAAGGATTATGGGGAAATTTTGATCCAATGAAACCTCTTCGGTCGTTGTCCTTGTTTGGAGTGATCGAGGGTGCAACTGAAGGTAGTGGAAAACTTAATTTAATACAGAGGTCTTTAGTTCAACATCAAGATTCCTTGTGATGGTACTTGAAGTACCCTGACCAGTTACAAATCTTTGTACACTTGATCATAACAGTGATGATTAAGCTACGATAGTCTAGTGGTTTGAACGCTTGCTTTCCACGCTGAAGGTACCGGATTCGAATCCAGTCTGCATCAATGAATTTTTTAATTTATGTGCTATTTAGTATAACAACTAATATCATATAATTTAAGCCTTATATCAAATCGTGTGGATATAAACATTAAAATCAAACAGTAATGACTTCTGTATTTATCTTTTCGCATATAACTGATAAGTAAAGTTAAATATATTTTACGTTTAAGTTAGTAAGTGAAGTGTTCGAGCTGTATAAAGAGCAGACCTCTCCGCCCGCGTGAAACGGAGTTTTCACGTTTTGAATAGAATTTTTGTTCATTATAAGCGAACGGAATATTTGTAAAGAGTGCGCCCTTGTAAAACTGAGTGAATGGGAAAGTCACACCTGCCCAATGACAAACATTTTCCACTAAACAAGAGCTATTACGGCAACACTTTAAGAGCAAGTAATGCTCCAGTAAAATGGCGCATATTTATCAAAAAATATGTGAACTTGGTGGATGTGTTAACGGAGAAGACCAAGGCCGATGAAAATATGAATAGGGTACAAGATCTTAGAAGACGAGAGAAAGAAGGCAGTGCGTGACGAATTGTATAATAGACTAAAGAGGTTTGTCTCCTCGTTTCTAATAAGAACAGCAAAGAAGTGGAACAACTTGCCGGCGTCAGTGTTCTCATACAATTACTATATGGCCGTCTTCAAGAAAAGAGTGAATAGGCACTTATTGGGTTGATGCGCTTTACCACCATAGACGACATCACTTAACACCAGGTGGGATCGTGGTCAAGCATTGACCCGTAATTAATAAAAAAAGGAAAAAGTTTACGAGTAAAATTTCTCTTTCTATACTTCATGACTGAACTTCGTTGTTACCCTGAAATGATGCGTTATCCAGCTACCTCCAGCTCGTTCTATTCTTCATAATTATTCTACAAGGCAACGAGACGAGAAAGGAGTTCACCTGATAAGTGATGTTTCCCCATAACAGCGTTAGTTACGATTGTATAAACTACTACAACTAAGGTAATAAGTCTCCTTACCCCAGTAAGTTTACTAGCATATCAGCATTTGCATTGTTGATGATAGCATGGCTTGTCGGAGCAACGGGCAGAGGGTTCAATCCCGTAATCAACAAGAAAATAAGCCTTCATTGTTAATGATAAATATATGTATTAATTGACCTTTTATACCCTTAAATAAAATAATTATATTTCCGACAACTTTTTGATCCATAATTTTAACTTAATAATAATGTGAGAATTAAATGTTACTGCTTAAACATCTTGACTTAAGATTCCAGCAACAGCATTATCAAGAAAAATTCACTTTGGGTAGGTAGTCATCGTCAACATATGAAGTAGTAATAAATATTTCACTTAATATTTACTTACTGGTAGTAGTTCTCTTTTTCTGGAGACCGTATAGGTAGGATTCGTAGCTCCTATTTCAACCGCCAAATAGTAATGAAACCTTACTGTGTTTCAGTTTGAAGGGTGGTATAATCTAGTGATGTTACTGAAGTAACGTTGTCTCAAAGCGATTATGAATATGGTGCTGTGTATACCATCTTAATCAGAACCTTACAGGCAAGCGTATCACTTACTATCAGGTGAACACTTTGCTCGTCTTATCGCCTCGTCAAGTAATAAAACATTTAGTTATGCTAAAGAGAGATATATCACTACAATGATTTATATCAAGAGATTTTTCATATATTATGTGAATTTCAAATAAGTTTCGGTTTAAATATAATTTTTTTTATTAGAAAATGACACAAGTAATCTATATTTTTAAATCATACTGTGTCATTTTTTTTTAAATAAATATTTGGGTTAAAGTAATAGTTAAGAAGCATTTTATGTGCCCGAAGTGATAGACGCGGTGAAAAGGAAAAAGGTCACATCGTAAAAGAACCTAAATGAGTTTCTTTACACAGAACTCAACAAAACGCGAATTTCCTAAAAGAAAAACACTTACACTTACAAAATTAAAATTGACTTTTCGTTTCGTTTTGATTTTTATTTATTTATCATTACTTTAATAAATTCACATACAAAACTGAACTCGAAACTCACATAACTTTCATACTATTGTTTTATTTTCTTTTATTCATATTATATTAGTCGTATTAACCTAGTGGTTTGAACCTTCCTGTCCGAAGATACTGGGTTCGAAACTGTCTTACACTAATTGAATTTTTCAATTTATATGCAGTTAGTATAACAACTAATATCACGTGCTCTGACGGTGAAGAAGAACATCTTGAGAAAACCTTCATATCTATGTGATGACTATCCGCAGTAGGACTAGTATGTGAAATAGAGAAGGCAATGCCAATACCACTCCATTATAACTGGCAAAGTCGTCGTGTGGTTCACTGCACATGATAACTATCATCCTCAGTCATGAGGAAATATAACTTAGAAGAAGAATTTATGTTACATTGTTAATTTTATTTCAATAATATATATATCGGTGCGATAGATAATTCGCGGCAATTAAAAAGAATCACTTTAGTTAAATAAGTCAAACAATCAATCAAGAAAACATCTTTTATCTGTTTGGAATCGATTGTAACTTGTAATTACTCAAGTCTTTGTTCAATTTCACTCCTTGTAATGTAAAGCAACACGTGGTTAATAACAACACGTGTTATTTCAATACCTAAACTAAAAATATAAACCGGTTTTTGCAACCATCACTATAAATACGGCCCCTCTACCGTCGGAACGGTATTCGTTAGCTAGCCGTCGAACAGTACGGACCTCTGAAATACCAATAAACAGAGATCAGATTCTGTTTGTAGTCTTCTTTCAACATGAGTCATCATGGTGGAAGTAACCGTGACGTCAGCATTGTTGACGTCACAATATTTAAAAACACTTCTGTATCGCCTCCTATATATTTGTTATTATTCCATATAAATTTAATGTATTAGGGGTATAAGCAGTCCCACAGAACTATTCACATAAATCAAGCCATCTCTGCTTGTAGTGCAGCCTGCTAATTAACAAACGAGGCTCTGCTTCCCCACCAACCCGCATTGGGTCAGCGTGGTGGGAGACAGCCCAAATACCACCATTATTAGGGTAAACTTATGTCCAGCAGTGGACGTCTATAGGCTGATGATGATGAAGAAGAATGCATTAGCCCTGAGTTTGTTTAAACTGTAAAAATGTTCAATAAGACACGCAGTATTTATATCGCTTAAAAACCTTCAAAATTGAAAGCCGGAAATTTTGATTAAAACTGATTTTTTTTAGATTTATTTCCCCCGTCCTTTTCACCTGTAAATGAATTTTGTATTTTTTATACTTATCTATTAGCTTACTTTTAATAAGTCCTTAAATATAGATTAAGTACATCTTTCTTTGGCCCAAGTTAAATCGGCAGTGAGCACTTTACTAGACTCAAGTTTAAATTGAAAACCTGAAATATTTTCTCAGAGCTTAATTGCCTTGGAAAATTATTAAGTTCGCTTTAAGTAGTTTTAGTCGGAGATAGCTCATAAGTTTGGGATTCCGCTTCAAATTTCCATGGCAAGGGATCCCTGTCAGCGTTTGGCTGCGAGGAAAACTGTTAATTGGATTTTTTTTAGCTCAAAAGTCTGTCGAGGAGTAGTATTGCATTTATGTATAGGAAAAGTATGGTCACTGTTGCCGGGGACCGACGGACCAGAGACTGTTTGACTGGAGACTGTCGGACCAGAGATTGTTGGATTGGAGACTGTTGAACTGGAGACTGTCGGACCGGAGACTGTCGGACCGGAGACTGTCGGACCGGAGACTGTCGGACCAGAGATTGTTGAACTGGAGACTGTCGGACCGGAGACTGTCGGATAGACAGCCGATAAGTAGTACTGTGCAAACATTTCTGTATACCGATTTGATGGATGCTGTATGCTAGTGAAATTACTAGGGTAACGAGTCGAGCATAATGTGGTGCTGTGTACATAATCTTAAGTAACCTTAAAATTATAAGTTTAAGCGTTTTTATAATCGTATATTGAAGCAATGAGACAAGCAGGACGTTCAACTGATGGTAAGTGATACGCTTGCCCATAATACGCTGGTTAAAATAGACCACCATATAGCGTTCGTCGCTTTGAGACGTACAGTATTGTCTCATTAGCCAAGTAATTTCACTAGTTTACAGCAACCTTGAGGCTAGAATGCAGTTCGCACATACTGTTTGTCGCCTGCAATAGGAGCTACGGAGCTATTTAGACGGTCTCCGGCACATAATACAGGTAATTTCTTTTGAATGTGTACTTGTCCTATGATTGCATTGGATTTTGGGAATGTCCTGTGAAATTATCATCAATTATTTACACAAAGGAAATAATCAAGCCTCATGTTATACATAAAACGTTATTGGATTAACCTACAAACGGATGCAAACCCGACAAACATTCGCAAATATAGTTTAATACGTTTAACAAAAACCGAGTGTTGCGGCTGCGGGGGAGGAGGGGTAGGGGTTTGGTACAGTTAGCGGTCTCCCTTCTCCCCGATGCTAATGAGTTCATTCTGTATAACTTTGGACAAGTAACAAAAGAGATATACCGCCAATTTGTCAATTGCACTTGTTGAGTTTAACTTTATCGTCTAGATTCATTTTTAAGTTAATAAAGCTGGTTGTATTTTAAACCACCAACAAGAAGAGATATTTTCGGGCATGAGTTTCCATTACTAAGAGTCTCAAAATCCATACCATCTGAATTCAACAGAGACAAGTTTTAACGTAGCATCTTGCAGTTCGTTTTGGAAGACATCGCCTATGTCTTATCGAAGTGTCCCAAATTAATGTTTGTCTTTCTTAATTTGGTCTTAACTCTGCGTACTTATTTATACATCTACATATACATACATTATAAAGGTAGAGAGGACGGACTTGCTGTAATAGCATTCTCTACTAGTCAACTTTGGGAAACAAGAAATATTGTAGGTTAACGAGAGTAACGGCAGATGCAAATATAAATTTTTTTTATATATAACTATAGAATAATGAATAATGTGTATGTTCTGATAAAGAGAAACTGATGAACAATAGTTTTTGTGAACATTCAACATCTGCAACCTTAAGCTTGGATAGCATAGAAATTATTAACAGAAGTCTCTGATTAGGAAGATATGTGCTGTAGTGTATCGATGCCTATTAGCTTCAGCTACAAAAACAATTCAGCTGAGTGTAAAATATCATTTTGCAACGAGAATCTATATTCTGGATATTTTGAAAATTCGTTTCGTTTATGAAATAAATCAATGTATTGTAATAATTACGATGAACAATAAACTGCGTTAAACGAAATGATATACACATATCATTTCGTAGCGGTATGTCTGTTATTCATGTTATTCATATTGTGACTATCCCTTTCTTCCATAATGAAAATTATCCTTATAGAATAATTATCACCATACTTTATGTGACCAAGA
>DWLS01007145.1:0-10996 GCA_018246255.1 Pachliopta kotzebuea | reverse complement strand
GGCCATAATGGTGGCCGAAAGCATCGACATCACCCGAAAAAAAAAAAAAAAAACGCGTGCCTGTTGGTCACCTAACTAGTATTAAAAAAAAAACTTTAAGATGTGTCAAAAAATATTTAAATTTTGTCTTTTTCAATCGAGAATATTCTTGATTTATTTACTGTATCAAAGAGATCTATTCGTGGTAGATCTCTGATGCTGGAGACCAGCTTGTTAGTTACGACAGCAGCACCTATATCTACTTTCAAAGAGTATTGTACAAACATTGCTATTTTCTAATTAGTAGACGTGTATAGTTAGTAATATTCCTGAAGTTTCTATGTCTTAACCTAAAACCACAAAATCTTCACCAGCTCTATCACAATCAGGAGAATTTCCTGCTTATCGTTTCTCTCCATAGAAAAACAAAACAAAATGGGACAAATTGGGCAAAAACTTCATCTCTGTAAAGAACAAGTATATACATGGCATCTTAATAGCAATTTCCATTTACGGAAACACATTTATTTTTAATGTGAATATTTGAAATTTTCTAAAATTTATTATATACATTTGTGTTGCACAAGCTACCGTAACGAAATTAAGCAATATGATTAAGACCGGACTTCCGGTACTAATCGAATTTAAGTTATATCAAAACAAGACGGTAGAGGAAGCAGCGAGGAATTATTCGCTAATTAAACACAAATTTTAAACACATTAATAAGCTGTCTTCCTTCTAAACAGCCTTCAGATCAATTTAACACTTTATTCTTATTTAATCAATATCATTAAGTAGAGCCTTCACTCTAATTAAAACTTACTGTTTGAGCTTTTTTAAGAAATTTAATTAGAAAATTCGTTTGATTACTTTTCTTATTCAACTAAAAAATATTAAAGGTTTTATATATCTTTTAAGGATCAAAAATTAAATTTTTCTTTTTTTAAGTTATTTTCCATTGATCATTATCCTGAAATGTTTTCACTATAAATAAAGAATTTTATTTTAGCTTTGACTATGATTTAGTCAAATGTGTGGTGTGTGTTTGTCTGAATTTCGGTATGGGCTCGCTCTGGACAAACCGTAAGGCCAACATTAAAACTTGGCATTAATATTTAGGTGGGTACGGAGATGGTTCTTAGCCTTATCCGGTTCCGAACGGCCAACCGAAAGTGGTACCTAAAGTCACTAAGTACCATAATATTTTTGTTATAGATATTTCTCAAAATTAATAGCCAGAGAAGCGGCGTTTCTCAGACCATCGTTTAGTTTTGTTATATCTTTTCTACTAACTTTGAATTACGAACTACTTAGTATTATGATAAAGTATTCGCAGTATATTCATTAGAATTACAAATACAATATCGATATTTCATTGAATCTTTAAGCTGCAGCACTTCGTATATGCTTGCACAGCAAACCGCGAGTCGTAAGTAACGCTCGTTGTCCTTACTGCTTAGTGATAAGGTACCTTTTTGACAGTTTGGTAACATTAATTTCGCGACTGGGTAGAAACGGCGAGTACCCGGCAGACATTCCGCCGCACATTGAGCCTTACTTTATTGCAGGCGTCTATTAGAAGTTCGACGTACACTGAAACAATATTACAAGTGTAATAATATTATTTTGTTATTCAATGTGGTATCAAAACGTGTCTTCACATGATGCTGGTAAAAATGATATGTTCAACACGCACGATATTGCATTCGTCGCCTTGAGACATAAGATGTTAAGCTTCATTCCCTCAGTAATTTTACTAGTATATAACACCCTTCAAACGGGAACTTAGTAATATTAACACAAGTCTGTTTGTCGGCTGCAATAGGAACTGCGGTCAAACCTATCTAGACGGTCTCCGACAACAAAGGCCTATCATTAGATGTTTTTGAATAGTGGTCTTATGTATACCCTCAATTTATATATTCAGCATCACAATGCATTCGTGGCCTTGAGATACGAGGTGCAGGAAAAGTGTTAATTCTCATTAACCTAGTAATTTTACTAGCATACATCCTTCAAACAGGAACACAGTAATATTTACATAGGTATGTTTATCAGCTGAAGTGTTCCCTACATAGACCGTCTGCGACTACTGAGACCTACCATTAGTAGTTATAAATACTTTAATACTTTGTACCAACAATAATTTAAAATATTTCTTAGTAAGGTAATAATAAATATTATAATAATTTTCCTATTTGAACCTACTGTACGTCGGTCAATGCTGAAGTAAAGCGACAAATCGATAACCGCACGAGGCCTCCACCTGTTGCGTTTAGACACGCGCTTATACAAACACACAGACAGAACAAACGCACACTAGCACCGAACAGACGGAGCTTAATGCGAAGTAGAAAAAAAGGATTATTCTCATAATACATTCAGTTTTAACCATTTGATATTGTAAACCTTATCTACCCCCCGGCAATATTTCGCTGTAACAAAAGGCAGACATGAAACTGCCATAATTCCGAATGAACATAAAAATTCATCGTCCGATCTAAAAAATGGTCTACTCTCTGAATAATCAGAATATTATTTTAAAATATAGTTTCAAAAAGAAGTAAATGATATTTTGTATATAGTATAAGGTACATAGTTGAAGGACAACTTATTAAAATATATATTTACTGACACAAAGTAACCATACCAGAAGGACGTTGAAGTGTTATGCTTCCAACAATAGGATTACATACACAGTATCAAGAAAATCATTACTTTGAGATATTGAATCTTGTTACCACAGTAACATCACGAACTTCAGCACCTTTTGAAACAAAGTAATATTAGCAAAGTACTGTTCCTCTGAAAAAATCTACCATTATGAGACTATCTTTACTAGTAGTAGGGCTTTTATCGGAGACCACCTAAGCAGGTACCACCGCAGCTCTTATTTATACCGCCAAATAGTAATGTGCCAACATTATAATGTTCCGGTTTGAAGGGTAGGTAGCTAGTCAAATTAATGAAGCAATGAGATGACTTATTTAAACATAAATTTTTTCAAGATAAAGATAAAGTTAAAGTAAAAACATCTTTACTAGTCATCGCTAGAGACGGATATCTCTTATTATCAGACGACAGTTCTTTTGTTGTCACTTAGTGAAAAATTAAAAAATATTTATATCAACTTTATATTCTGCTGATGTACAAAAATCTTGACTTTCAGGCATTTTTCTTTCAACTTAATATTGAAGCTTAAACATAATCCCAATGGTTAGGCTTAAATACCGTATAATATTCAGGTAGAGAGTTTAAAAAAAAAACCATCCTGTGCATTCAAAGCGCTTCCGAAGCGGATTTCCCTTGAGAATGAGTGGCGTAATCAAGAACACGCATTTCTTTATAAATGTAAATATAAGTGGTACAATTTTTTAATGAACGCTCATCTCTGAATCTCTGGAAACTGTCATCAGATACAGACCATGAAAGTGCTTCGTGAAGCTTTTGATATTCTATATGAACGGTGACCTAACACTTGATGTCTATTTCACGCAATTTTAAGTAACAATGATTTCGTAATTGGTGAAGTATTTACTAAAATACTCGGGCATACAGTTAAGATGTCGGAATCTTTACTCTATGAGGATGGTGGGTTCGAGAAAACCTTATCACCACCCATGATATCAATTTTGGTATCTAATTACTACAAACTTAAGAACTAGTTCTCAAAATTTAACCATAGTAAGTTAAAACATTTTAGCACATAAAAAATCTATTATTTATCATCAGTTTAATTAGATATTAATCACAAGTAAAAATTCAAGGAAAGAGCCCAATACACGAACTCTCCGCTAGATAACTAATTGAAAATCATTTCAGTTTCAGTGTCATTTCAAGGACTATAATAGCCGTGAAATTAATGAAGTAATGTAACTTATATTATATGTCAACAGAGCGCAAAGTGGTGTAGTATAAATAAGCTAACTAGAACGAGGAATGAACAGAGAGACTGACAGATTAGTCTAAGCGACTGCTAATATATTTAACAGAACAAACAAATGAACAATTCGCTTAATTGTAAATGATTGATCTTTGATCAAATAATCTTCGTTAATTAATGTTTAACATGAATTAACATACGTTATATATGTCAGTTCAGTAATTAGCTTACACTGGTTATAAAGCTAATTACTAGCAAATATTAGTCAATACAACTATTGTATCACGTCCACGTAATTGATTTAAGTTACACTCCATTATTTGTTAATGATGCGTGATGATGACATTCTTGCATAGATCTGAAAGATTATTTGATTGATTTCATCAACAACAATGCCTGTCAGATCGACTCATTAATATTAAGCATTACATTT
This sequence comes from Pachliopta kotzebuea, assembly GCA_018246255.1. Lineage (NCBI taxonomy): Eukaryota > Metazoa > Arthropoda > Insecta > Lepidoptera > Papilionidae > Pachliopta > Pachliopta kotzebuea. The sequence goes on along the minus strand of DWLS01007145.1, from coordinate 6,700 downwards.
TGATGGTCATCAACGAAAACTTAACATGAGTAAATTTGTCATGGGCAGGGCATATAGATCAAATAACTGATAGACTTGGGGGATTTAAATTACTGGAACAGCGGAACTGCATCAGAAAGCCTAGGCAAACCCTCACTCAGTAGGTCTCTGGTGACAGAGACCGCCTAAATAGTACCACCGCAGCTCCTATTTCATTCGCCAAATAGTAAAGTGCAATCTTTACTGTGTTCCAGTTTGAAGTGTATTCTGGTGTAATTACTGGGGTAGCGAGACTTACACCTTACCTCTCATGGCGACGAGCGCAATGTGGTGCTGTGTACACCATATTAACCAGCGCGTTGTTACGGGCAGGCGTATCACTTACGATTGGGTGAACGCCTTATTCGTCTCGTCGATTCGACAAATTAAGAAAAAAAAAGGTGGACAAACGAAATTAAAAGGATCGTTGGGAGCCCTAGAACCCAAACAGAGGAAAATTGTGTTTTGTGGAATAACTTAAAACAGATCTTCGTCCAACAGTGGATGTCTATCATCAGATACCGTATTTAAGAATTCTAATATCACAAGTCATATGTTAAAACCTCGCACTCTTTTATTAATTACATTTCGATATATACTTTAAAATTTCAGTTTTAGGGTTCATAAGGTCTGAGGCAATAATCCTAACTGAAAAGTCGTTCATGTTTTCTTTCAAAATAAATCTCAATTTTTTTCTATATACATACATAAATATAATTTCTAAAATATACCATCATCATCAGTCAATAGACTCCTCTGCTAGACACAGCCCTCCCCCAATAATCGGGGATTTTGGCTATCTCCCACCAATATGTGTACATTTAATATCTATGTCCATATCTCTATTTGTACTGTCTTTAGCTTCATTTTATTTTTACACTTCGGTAATTTTTTTTTCTGTTCATAATTAGTTAACTAAAACCCTAATAGCTTTTAGGATTATGACCAAACTCATTAAATTCACGAACTAGATGTCCAATAATCTATTTCTCTTCAAACATAAAAGTACGGAAATCGTTTGCACCAGTTTTCTATTACACTGTACTGTAATACGAATTAGAAAGTGTTTACCAAAGCTCCGATGGAGTTTTAGATTGGTTTTTTATCACACAACTCCCACTTTGTGTGTGGGATGTTCTACAATGAAGAGGGAGACGGATGTGGTCCCTCGTAACCCTCCCTTCCTTCCTGAAGTAAAGACTAAAATCCTTAAACTGAAAAAAAAAATATAAAACGAGGCGACGAGATGAGCGAGACGTTCACCTGATGGTAAGTTACACGCTTTCTACACAGCACCACATTACGCTAGTCACCTTGAGACATAAGGTATAAAGTTTCATTACCCCACTAATTTCGGAACCAGAACACAGTAATGTACATGGAGCTGCGGTTGTACCTACTTAGACGGTTTCCAGTAACAAAGATCTACCACCAGTAAATTACTAGCTTCATTATCATGGAGGTGTTTATCGGTGACTATTAGACTGAAAAAAAAAAATGGTGATATGGCATCCCTAGATCGAGATCGCGCGTGTATGGGTCCTGTGCACGTGCTAGACCGGGGACCTTGACCGAGTCCCGAGTCCCGTGCGTTGCCCGCCGGTCCCGCTAATCGATACAGCAACCCGTACATTGTATAGACAATTGTCTTTACTAATTTAGTAACGATTAATGTTACATTATTAAATTTCTTAACAGCTTTAGCAAAATTACTAAAAAAAAAAACATTGTGTAATTCAGAATTTTTAAACAGCATAGTGTCAAATGTTGAGAGAGTAGACTAGTAGTAGATTTATATTGATGAAAACTATAACAAAATATTAAAAGAAAACAAATTAAATTGCGATAGACAAGGCTGATAATACGAGAAACTAATAAATGAAAGTAAGGATAGGAAAAGGAATAAAGGGAGATAGAGTAGATGATAAGAACATTAAGTTAAGAATGTAGCTGTCTGAATGGTTACTTCTGAATCCTTCAAATTAAGTGTACTAAAGATGAAGAAATAAACAGAGAAAGTTAAGAGAAACATTTATTGAGACCCATTAAATGTTTAAACACTCTAGCTGCATTTAAACGCAAGTGAAACACCGTTTGTGTGTGTGTTTGTTCGTGTTGAGTTCCTAACGATGTTGGACAAGCGCGTGTTAGACAATAACGTTTGCTCTTTGTTACCTTCGCGTTTCCCGGCGCCGGGTTTGTTTATTTTAAAGTTACGAGCAAAGTATTTTGAATTGTGACGATTGTGTTTCATACGTACCCTTGAACGTACTACACGATCCGACACGGAAACTGAACCAATTTTTTAATTAATTTATTTATGTATCAAAGCGATAAAACGCCTGCCTGTAAACAGTAGCAATACACACTGTTCTACAACTGTATCTATCTAAACGTTTCCCAGCAACAGAGATCTACTCTTACAAAAAAAGGTTTTATATTACTCTCAATGAATGTATATACTTAAAAATAACTATGAAATTGAAGCTGTCTTTATTAAAATAACTAAAATAAACTTAAAGTATTAAAAAAAAACTAAAATTTAATATAACTAGAAAAATACAAGGAAGTAAGAAAAATGGAAACAGAAGAAAGAAAAACTGTCCTAGGTCATCTCCAAATAGCAGAGTATTGAGCAAACTAAAGACTTATATAAATAACTTCTGAATTAATATAAGAATATTTTAAATATTTAATTGAACATTAACAAGACTAAAGTACTAAGTCTTCTTACAAAATATCAATGATAATTCTAAACATTAAGAAACTCATCTCGCATGTAAGTGACACTTTACAAACATTTACCAAAGAAGCCTTCACGCTTATTAAAGTGACCGGTTATAAAAGGCCGTTTGTAATAGTTTGTATGTGTTTAACAAATATTACAATACACCAAGTGTTAAATTGTATAATTAAGTTATACGTATTATTACATATTTGTTTAAAAGTGACCATTGACGTTTCTTATACGATTGTTTTAAAAATAGTAAACAAAAATGTAACTGAAGTAATGATGTATTAAAAAGTTTGTTTTTTTTTAAATCTAGACAAATGCAAATAGTTCATGTAAATAATTAAAAAAACTATAAAACATGTCCTTGTTTGTTTGCATGTTCGTTTAAAAGCCGTAAATCTTTTAGGCATACAAAGTTTTATTTATTTTCAACTAACGAGTTGACTTCCATGACATTGTAAATAGAACTTTTGCCTTGTTGGAGAATGAATTACCTTATAATTTTGTCTAAAATCTACTACTGTAGTACTTTTCAGTCATTTATATATCTATGACATCATTTTGTATTGATGTCTTTTATTTATTTATTTATTCTTGTGGTACACTATTTAGGGATACAGATCGATCTTAATAGTTTAATAGCATATCTGCCAGGCAACCATGGGACGCAAGAGATATTGTAGGTAGTTGCAAGAGTAACAGCTGATACATAGAACACACATAAATACATACAAGGGCAATAAAAAATTTTGTTCATTCTCGAGGTAAGTCACGATGTTTACACTATACTAAATTGTACTAGTTCCCTAGATATACAATATTTTAAGTCTCAGTAATTTCACTGGCTAAAATTCCTTTTAAACCGGAACACAGTAATGTTTGTATGAGCCGCTAACCTACACAGATGGTTTTATTAAGTATTACCACAAGTTAAAACCTAACTCTCTACCTATAACACAATAAGGAATTTAAAATAGAAATCTTTCGTTACGAATTCAGTGGTATCTAACAACCTTCACTGGTCATTGAGAAGAGATCAACCTTAAAGACCTTATGATGATGATCAATTTTGTTTAGTTATTACTTTATATTGCTCCACCAACTCACATTGGGCCTGCGTGGTGGGAAATGACCTAAATTCCCCCATTATTTGGGGAAGCCTATATCCAGGAGTGGACGTCTATGGGTCTATGGGTGATCATGATTATATTGCTAAACGTTTAAGCGATCGGGTTATTGGTAAATCATGGGCTAAGCCTTGGATCGGTACAAGTACAAATAGCTCATCATGATATGATATATCTCAACCTACAAACTTTTATAACATATTGAGAAATCGAGATATGACTATTGAACCTTGTCTAAGAAATAGTTAAGTTCAAATCGATGAGACCAATTATAAGAAAACAGTTAAGCTCTATTAAACTAGTGCACCACGCTTTGAACCTAATGAATCGTAACTTTATCTTTGAAATATGATCGTTGAACTAAACTGCACTTTATAACAACATTTTAAAGTCTTGAATTGTTTGAATAGTGCCTTAAGTTTTCTGTTAATATTTTCTCGGCTGCTCTCATAACGAGCTTTCAAGAAAGCAGGTAAAAGTTTGCAGTTCACTTCAAACGGATTGATAACTTGTTGACTTCGCTAGAGATGTTCGCTAGTCGACCGGCTTCAAGTTTAATAGACGGGGCTTCTTTCTCCTCGCCGTAATTAGTTCGCGAGTAAGAAGCTATTCACTGTACTTCTATAATGTTGCCTTGTAGTTTCTAAATTGATTCAACAGGTTTCTAAACATGTTCTCACTTGAAAAATTCTTAAGCTACAGTCGTTATATGAAATATAACTTAACATATGTTTGCAATAGACTAATCGATAAACTTTATAAGGCCTTAAATTCAGTTTGTAGTTAAAACCTAAATTGATTTGAAGACTGAAATAACCTGTTTCATCTACATCAGCCAAAAGACTTACTGCTGGATATAAGTCTCAACCAATAATGGTGGTTAGCCAGAGTCTCGTTTATTGATTAGCAGAGTACACCACGAGCTGGCGAAGTTTGGATCCCGTAAGTTCTTGTGTGGAATCCCTTACACCGCTATAAAAAGTTTAGATTGACCTTATTGTCGTCATTAACTATCGCCATTACTAATTCCGTTAAAGTGTATTGAGTTTATTAAACATCTAATTAAATTAACTTATACTTACAAGCCATTTATATAATTGTGTAAAACAATACATAATCTGATACTTATTTTTAAAGTAATATACTATTTCACAGAAATGATAAAGCGTGTGTCTGGAACCAAAAGTTCAACGTTTAAGTATAATTAACTATATTTAAAAATACAGCAAAATGGACTCATGACTGATAAACTTATATTACCTTTTCCAGGATGCGGATACGGTGGAGAAGCTGAACGAGTGCGGTGAACTGAGGAAGATGTTGAAGCCTTATAAGGTATTCTTTTATTGGATAATAACCTTTCATATTTTTGTCTAAAGTAGTGAAAAGATCATAATGATATTTAATTAGTAGATAGTGATATACTTCCCGCAACAATAAATATTTGCACCACATTACGCTTATGGTTTAATATAAAGTTTTGTTTCTCCTCTATCTTAAATGCCATTTAAGTTTTGATGGTTCAGTTTATGTATAATGTTTTAAAACCAAAAATTATTCTTTTAACCAATGAGGCGATGAGACGAGCAAGGCGTTTACCTGATGGTAAGTTATGCGCTTGCCAATAACAACTTGGGCTGGTTAAGGTGGTATACAAGTACAACATAGCGTTCGTCACCTTGATATGTTAATTGTTAAATCTGGTTACCCCAGTAATTTCACTAGCATACAGCACCCTTTAAACCAGAACATAGTAATGTTCGTACGTACACCTACCTACACAGTCTTCTGTAACAGAGACCTACCACCAGAAAAACTCATCAACTTCAGATAAAACCTCAGCCACGACATAAACCTATGGTTACATAATGCTTTGTTTGTAATCTAAAATTTCATTTTTATACACTTAATAGTAATTAATTCATTATCAAAGAGTAGTAAACTATTAGTAATAGTTAGTAGACTATCGAGTCCCAGTCTGTATATCTTTTGTTCTAAAACTAACTTTAGTAATATCTATATATAAATATGTTACATAGCACTTGTGTATATAATCTTAATTTCTAAAGTGCTGTAATTTACAAAGTTTGCACCCATGTTATCAAATTTACACCACGATAACTTTAGTTGTTTGATCATGTTATGTCCTATACGGCTTAACTTGATCGATTCCTGTTAACTGTAACTAAGCGGAAGCATTTTCAATATTAATGTTACTAACAAGAAGAAATATTCTATTGAGAAAATACTATTACTAGAACAATTTGTATTTTTTATTTAATATAGTGTTTTTAGATCTGTATATAAATGTTTATAATTAAAGTGTGAGGAATTTATTAATAATATGAACTGGTGGTAGCTCTTTATGTACCTACCTATGTACAATCGTTGTATCTATTTATATCTCCAAAATGTAATGTGCAAATATTACAGTGTATTCATGTGAAGGGTTTTGTAGCTTACTACCTATACTGTATTACTACCTTAAATTAATGAATAGAATTATTATAATACTTTCGTAACAAGAGATTAACAAGGCTACTTAGTGCGTTTTTCATTGCTAAATTTCTATGTCCAGGATCACTTATCGTAAAAAGAACTGATTATAAGAAAAGTGATCCTAAAAATCTAGTTGTATAAAGCACACCAATATTTTTAGTCACATCAATTATTTTTTTATATAATGACATCTAGTTATTGATACATAGCTTAGAATTAAAACATTCATTATTTGATAATAATCTTGCTATTGATATACGAATCCAATATTTTCATCATTCGCGTATATATAATATATATATATATATATATATATATATAT
>DWLS01007144.1:0-10996 GCA_018246255.1 Pachliopta kotzebuea | reverse complement strand
GCGAGACTGGAAGAGAAGAACATGTTGTGCCGACCCTACATAAAGTGGGACCAGGGCAGGAGAAAGAAGAAGAAGATGGATATTTGAGAACACTAAACTATAGGACATATTTCTATATTATAAGATAAACTTACTTTGCTGTAATTTTTTCATATAATATTTATGTCGCTTAATATTAAATATCCATTTTTCTAAATTATATAAATAAAGTATACAAAAGTATTACAAATATTTTTTTACTTAGACTAAGCGGCAAAATGAGCAAAAAGTTCAACTAATAAGTGATATGCTTACCTATAACATGGAGTTGTTTAAAATGGTATACACAACATCACATTGCGCTCACATTAAAACTTCAGGTGCTTTTTTGTTACCCCAGTAATTTAAGAACATACAGCACCATTCAAACTGGAATACAGTAGTATTTATCGGTATAAATAGGACCTACGATCTACATATATAGTCTTCGGTAACAGAGATCTTCCACAAGTAAAAAAGAAAAAAAGGCTATGATATTCAGTCATTGGTTTCTATTTCTACCGCTAAATAAAGTAATGTGTAAACTTTACTGTGTTCCGGTTTGAAGGGTGCTGTTAGCTAGTGAAATTAACGAGACTTAACACTATGGTGCTGTGTTTACCATCTTAACTAACACTACGTTGTTATGAGTATGCGTATCACTTTCTATCAAGTCGCCTTATTCGTTTCGTAGTGTAGTCTAAAATTAAAAAATTCGTAGAACACTTACTACACTACTTATTAGTTTACTTATAGATACTTAGAGCTATTTATTTATATTTATTTTGCACTAAAAAACCTGTCAGAAAGAAAATATATGAGAGATGCTGTAAACATAGGAAAGACTATCAAACGAGAGCTGCTTTCCTCTAACCACAAATATTTTTTTTAATGAATATACTATGGTGTCCATGAAAATTAAGTTTGTCAAACACTTAACATAAATTTATGTATTTGTAAGCCACATTTTCTTCTAAGTAAGAAGTTAACTAACACATTATTTACAAAAATTAATGTATTAGTAAGTGTCGATACGTTGTAAGTTTAAGTTCCTTTGCGGCGGTCTCCTCACTTCGGCCGGGGTCTTGTCTCTTATTAGTTCTAGCAATTTATCGGGTCGGCTCTAAAATTGCACGCCAGTGGTAGCACTTCAAGTTAGTTAAGCGATGGCTTAATGCGCACTTATATGTAAAATGTAGGGGACGGGCCCCGTTAGTATGTACTCGCCGTAGACTCCAGGGGCGGAGCTGTTTACGAATATCTTTTGAGAGGAGTTTCAATATGCGATATTAAAAACTGTACCGCCGTTCGTGACGTCACAGCTAAGTATATATTAAACGTATCGACTATATTAATTGAAAACGAGGGGTTCTTAATAATTTATTTTCAACGTCTGCGAATTTATGTTAAGATGATTAATATCGTTTGAACATAGATGCTGATTAACATTTCTGTTTTTATTTTTAAACTTTAATACACTAAGTATTACTTTTAAGATTCAGACCTTTTTTTTATATCCGTGTACAGTACTCCGCTTTGATAGCACCGTTGATTAAAATATTGCTAATTTTAGTGTAGTAGGATACGATGTTACTTTCGCTTATTCCTTTTTACCTTTGCGGTAATAGTTTGCTGCAGGGTATAACATTGTTAACAATTGGATCCACTCGTCAAGTTATTGGATTTTCTAGCTTAGAAGTTGGACGTTTCATCTATAAGTTGATAGAGAATTGCATTTACGGTAGTCGTCAGTCACCGTATACTTCAATTGAGCTTATGTACAATCTTAAACAATGAGTCCACTAAGTAGAAATTTGGCTGCTTTCTACCCTATATTAAAAACTTAATATATTTTTTTAATTGCTCTACTTTATAAAAAGTGGTAATTTGAAGAAAACAGTAAGTTATCTGGTAAGTAAAATCGTAATAATTTCAAGTCAACATAATTCAAAAAGTTCATTAAGATAACGGTATTTTAGATGGCCAAAAGTTAAAAACGTCTTCTGCCGAGCTTTTAATGAACAACGAATTTTAAATTAGTTTTCCTTCTTTTCCTTTACATATGTATGTATAAAAATAAATATATTATAAACTGACATATATAATTAAGCCACTATATTTAACTATATAGACATACAGGTAAAGACAATTAATCATTTCTCTAACCTCGTGAAATGATAAAAGATTTAAGTTGATATTAAAGAGTAAACTCAAGTCATAGCTAACTTAACAAAAACAAATGAAGTAGGGATATTTTAATTCTTGAGCTGGTCTACTACACCAGCTATTCTTCTTCTGAACTCACTTTAAATTTAGTGATTGTAGTCACGAATACTGATATTGTGACTCCATTCACATGTATACTGAATACACTTAGGGTAACAAGACTTTTTTTGTAATCATTCTTCTTTCTTGTTTTAAGAGTCCTTCCTCTCTCTTTATTTTGTAATTCTTTTTTTTTCCTCTGGTATATTTTCTCTACGTAATCTCTCCTTTCTTTCTTTCACACTTTTTTATATAGGGTAATGAGACTTAACAACTTAAGTCTTAAAGCGACGAGCGGAATGTGGTGCTGTGTATACCATTTTAACCAACGCCATATGAGCAAGCATGTTACTTATCATGTGAACGATTAAAAAATTTATATATTATTCAAAGCTTTTAAATTTTTACATAAAACTATTAATGTTTAAAGCTCACCGAAAGCCCGTCCCTGTGCAAAGGGGGCCCAGAATACGAGGCTGTGTAATAATCGTGCTATTAATAATCGAACTTGTATCGATTTCGGATACACAATGTTTGTTTCGGTACCAGAAGTGATCCGCTTAAACTACACACTTGTCCCTTTTCACTTGGCTTATGGTGGAACTTGGGACATTAATGCGAAATTGGGCCCCCGCGCATAGATTACACAGGCCCAATGGGGCCCACGATAATGGGGAATCGGTTTAGTGGCATCCATTCTGAATATAACGATTTACATGATAAAGCCGCTTGTGTTTGAGCTTTAGTTTATACTGAGTGAGCTTATACTTGACTTCTGTACTACAAGTTTTGGACTGAAGCCGGAGAAGAAATCATGCAAACCCAGAACACTATATACTATATTCATAGACCGATCCATTTTTTAATTCGAAGATCCGTTACTTGATGTCAAATGATACGTTTTCCCATAAAGTGGCGCTAGTTAAGATGATATATTCAACACCACATTGCGTTTGTTGTCTTTAGATAAAAATTGTTGTCTCATTACCCTAATAATTTCTTTAGCGAACAGCATCCTTCAAATCGAAACACAGTATCCATATTACTATTTGGCGATAGAGAGAGGAGCTGCATTGGTACCTACCTAGACGGTATCAGGTAACGGAGATCTAACAACAGTAAACCAGCTGTGATACAGCTGTGCTATTAAGGCAAATTTGCAACTTGATCATGTTAAGTAACCATGCATATTTGAACTTATTAAATTTAACTGAAAGATGTTACAAAGCAGTTTATCATCATCAGCCGGTAGACGTCTACTGGTGGATATCAGCTTCTCCCAATAGTGAGGAATTTGGGCTCTATTATCACAAAGGCCTAATGCAGTTTGTTGTGAAGCCAGAGCCTTGTTTGTTGATTAGCAGGTTGTACCATGAGCAGGAGAGGTTGACTTGGGTCCTGTGAGTTGATGTGCGAGACCCTATTGCCTATACTAACAAAGTATTATGAACAATTATAATACAATGTTCATCTGGTCTGGCTTAATTTTTGTTGTGAACATCACCTTCACCTTTCTACCTTCTTATTTTCTTCTAAGTCGTATTTCCTTATGACTGAGGGTCGTTGTCATTATGCAGAATGAACCACACGACGAATTTCTCGTCAGTTATAATGTAGTGTTGGCATTGCCTTCTCCATTCCACATAGCAGTCCGATGGATGGTCATCATATAGATACGTAGGTTTTATCAGAATGTTCTCCTTCACCGTTAAAGCACGTGATATTAGTTGGTGTTATACTAACCGGACGTTAATTGAAAAGTTATTTGGAGTAAGCCGGATTCGAATTCGGTGCCGTTTGAGTGAAAGGATGACGTTCACCTTCCTATATCACAACGCTGTTTGGAATTGAGAAAAAAAATCAGCACAGGAGTTCATCAATCCGCGTGCGATGAGCGGCTGCACTTTGCTGCTCTGGACGGTTGATTGACGGCTCAATCGGAGGCTGCGTTGGCGGCGGGTGACGTCACACATCCGGACGATTAACGGCCCGGATTAACATCCGTCAATCTGTGCCAGTGTAACACTTGTCTGTTTTTAACCTATGACAACACAGCTGCTAAACTCCACTAGAAAAGTTTCCCCTTTCGTATTTTATGTTTTACGGGAATTGGTCGCGAAAGGCTTAAAACCTTTCAACCTCTAATAGAAAAAAAAAATTGTCTTCTTATTAGTTCTGTACATCTTTTTAACTAACTTAAGCGATGAGTTAAGTAATTTACTCTCATTTCAACGTCATGCTTATGTCTCTTATAGGGAAAAGGGGGACGATGTTAATCAGATAAGATCTTACTTATTGGGGAGAAGATAGTGTTATGTAGAATTTCTACCTACCCTTTTAGCAATCGCTATTATTAGAGGCCTTAGAGAATGTTTTTTTATTTTACTAGTTGACATTACTAGCAAGACTTTCACTTGATGGTAAGTGATATGCTTGCCCATATGACGCTGGTTGAGATGTTATACACAACACCACATTGCGTTCGCTTTGAGATCTGAGGTATAAAGTCTCGTCATCCCAGTAATTTTACTAATTACGACTTCCTTTAAACTGGAACACAGTAATGTCTGCACATTTTTATATGTCGGCTGCAATAGGAACTGCGGTGGTACTTAATTAGACGGTCTATAAGAAAGACCTAGCAAAATTTTTATTATTTTTAGGGTAAACTTAAAATTTTCTTTTATTTACATATCCATTAAAAATCGATTGTAATTGAAGTAATGGACCTTATGTTATATTAATAAGGTCCAAAATTACTTGCATCCCCGCTCCGAGGTGAAACTTTTAAAGGTGACCTCTTCCGAGCGGACATTATCACGGGCGAATAATTTATCGGGGAATTTTTCACAAAGTACCGTGTAGCAGGACCCTCTTTTCTCTTTACTATGATAGTGACGGCGTATTAAGTTTAAGTTAGTACTTTGTCGGTGTAAGCTAGGCAATAACGTAAAGAAGCTTCTCATTTCCCACACAGATAACTCAGCTGGAATTCTCGTGGTGTTGTTGTTTGCAGCATTAACGATTATTTGTTTTGTTTTTCGTGGCCGACGAGTAGCACCTTCACCTGATGGTAAGCGCTGGTTAAGATGGTATATACAGCATGTTAAGTTTTAAGTCTTGTTACTTCACGCCACGCCAGTGTCTTCACTAGCTACGACTTCCTTCAATCTTGAACACAGTAATATTTACATTATACTGTGTAATAGCAGAAATAGGAACTGCGGTAGTCCTTCCGAGGTATTTCGTAGCAGAGACTTATCAGCAGTAAAGACTTTTAACTGATGAGGTGTGGTAATAAAACGCGCTGATTCTCTAGCAGTACGTAAGTTTGCGTGACATATTGTTTATGACAGAAAAATTGTTTACAGCCTGTTAAGTTCTTTGCACCCATGTTTCTTAAAGCCTTTGCTTTGCGAATAGCTGGTAGACTTCTTGTTACATTGAATAAAAATTTTTACTTTGACTTTGATATCATAATTCACACACTATTTTACGTTGACCCGAGAAAAAGTAGAGAGGTGGCTAATTCTAAATCATTGCTTCAATAAATCATACTAAGTTTAGGCTCCGGGGGCCCGAGTGTCCGCTCAGATTAAGTAAACGGACTTTATTATTTATGCCCCAGCTAAGTGTTTGCGACGGGTCTAGTCCAAGGGTTTTGTAGACTTTCCGTTAGCTAATTAGTATGCGCCGGGGCTGTGTTTCTCGAAGTGTAAACGCCCCTTCGTTGACGCCGAAGCCTACAGGTGGTCCTAGAAAGCTTCCAGGAAATAAAGGAACAGAGCTACGTAATTTGATTAGGAATTCATTTGGGGTTTTTAAGATACGATAGAATTTAAGGAGGACCGACGATCTGGTCAAGGTCGAGGGAATAGGCTAGATACAGACAAGGGAAGATTTATTGAAGTGAAGATTTTTGCAGGAGGCCTACGTCTAGTAGTGGGTTTATCAACTGAGGATGATAGTACAAATTAATTCATTTTTCGCGTAAGAGTCCAAAAATCTGCTACTAAAACAACGTATTAGTATTTTTTCTAGAAAAGAAACCTTCACGAATTTGTTAATTTATTAAAGTTCGCCACATAATAAAGAGGCTTTTATATACGTACCTAAAGAGGATCAAGTAAATAGAGAAAAAGCAAATAAGTTGAGTAGATATTAAGTTATAAAGAGCCTCCCTGGGCAGCCCTTATCTCGCCGGGAAGACGATGCCGGGGTAATTATCCCCATTAATTACGGCGGTATCAAGCGGTCCCCTTAATGAAAATTTATTTCTTCGCGAAATTAAACCGAAAAACTGGAGCGCCGTTGTCACTCCTCTCCATCCGGAACTGCGAGCTGGTCTCCTCCGCTAATATTGATGAATTGGACGGAGTTTTACATTTGTCTTTATTAACGCGACTGCCGGATTGATGGCTTCATTGAGAGCGCTACGGACTCGCTGCTTTATTGATTTACTGTATTAACTCATGCTGTATTTTTTTAAATGAAACTTTTATGAAGGCTGTACGTTACCCAATCTTTGGCTCAATTTAGTGTAAAATAATAAAGCCTTACAATACTCTCATTAAAATGAGAGATTTTAGATAAATCTAAAAATACGTCATTCTACTATTCATTGATTAGAAGGGTTACTTCTTTAGGTACCACCGCAGCTCCTATTTCTACCGCCAAATAGTAATGTGCAAACATTACTGTGTTCCACTTTGAATGGTGTAAACTAGAGTAATTACTGAGGTAACGAGACTTTATAAAAGTCTCAAATAATAAACGCAATGTGGTGCAGTATATACAATCTTAACCATCGCTACGTTAAGGGCAAGCGTATCATATATAATGAGCTAAACGCCTTGCTCGTGTTGACGCTTTGTTACTATTAGAAGTAACTAAATATCTGTTATCTTCTTATTCTTACCTTTAACATCTAGTTCTATCTTCTTCACAATGGGCTCGTCCAAAGCTGCAGAGGACACGACGCATTTCAGCTCGCCCCGCAATTCATACCGGGTGACTATCATCGGCAGTATGTGTTGGACGGTCGTTTTATCTGGAGTAGTCGTTTGAGCTGAAAGAAATTAAACAGTAGTGAATTACGGTTTCTAACAAGCAAAGAGGCAAGTTTAAAGATTTATCTGTAACAAGAGTATTAGTGATAAATCTTCAAACACTAGTTGTTGCCGGTTGCATTCGAATCAAAAGGTTCTATCTAAATAAAATGTTTAATAATCATGTCATAAACAGAAGTATCTGTTAATTAAGTTGGCGTAGCGACATCCCATTCTGCACGGACGCAAGCCAAGAAAGGAAGGCATTATATTACAAAAAGTTACAAATTCATTTGATTTCCGATGGCTCTAGACTAAGTAAGCCTATGCTGTTGTATGTATTTATATTTTTTTTTGATATATTAAATAGTGCTGAAAATAAAACAATATATATATATAAATAAATAATAAATAAAACAACTAACTACCTTTATATAAATTATGGTTAATTGAATGGCAAAACAGCTACACATTATACCTACTCATATTACATTACACTAAGTGAGAAAGTAATTGAAGTTATTATACAACACGAGATTGTTTGTTTAATCTCGTTACCTTAGTAACTTTACAATTTATGTACTCGTATAAGTTTTGAGAAATGCTAATGAATTAACTGATCCAGATTGCAGAGTTAATAAAAAAGGACAGAATTATTTTCATCTGTCATAATGTGTAGATAGATATGAATAACGAAAAATTAAAACCAAATCCTTGCTGTCGTTTTAATGAGATGTTAGATCTCTTGAAAACAATAATTTCATTAGATGTAATATCATTGAAAAATGTATAGAAATGTTTGTGAAATAAACGCGTACAAACAGCTGAACTTTTGGTGGTAAGTTCCAATAAAGCTATGGGTGATGACTGTACCTATTCAGAATACTCCGGCTGTTATATAATATTAGTCGGAGAGGAGGAGGAGAGATACTTTGCTTCTGGGGGAAGACAGGGTTATGTGGGATTTATACCCACTAAGTGGACTTCTTCAGTGCATTGCGAAAGACTCTGGGATCTCTTACGGAATTTACCGGTGCCTCATTGCTGCTATGACTAAGAATAGCTGTTACCCTTCCCAGCAACCATAGCTTGCTACGACAAAATACAGACCAGTTCGTACTTGTTGTCCGCTCCGGGCTCACTTAATAGACACTAAAAGCCCCAACCTCATAGTCCGTGAATCTGAGAAGCCTTTCAGTCACCTTCTATGTCGGTCATTGCTTACCTTAATCTTATTCTTGATAGCCCGAGACTACAGGGCTAAAGTACTACTACCAAGATGAGCAAGTTCGGAGAAACCTACCACTGGATATCAAAACCATAAAGATGTTTATATTCAGTTATTTATCATCATAATCTCAATCGATGGATCTCCGCGGCAAGAGTCAAAGTCAACATTTTTATTTAATATATAAACAATAGTTTACTTAGTGAACGTAAGGAACCTACCAGCTGTACCCAAAGCAATGGTGAGGACCTGAGAAGAATAGGCGCAAGGAACTCAGCGGGCTGCACACAATTTTTGTTCTTTTTTCCAATAACAATATGTCTTAATAGACTAACGTGTTGCTCGAGAATCAGCGCGTTTAATTACCACACATCATTATCATTCAAATAGTTATCAACACTATAAAATGCTTTACTAATTAAAATACATGTAATCTTATTTTTAAATTTGTCGACTGGCAACACTAAGACAGCTTGTGGGATTTTATAATATTTGCGTGCCCCGAGCCCTATGAAGGTTCCGTTAACTTTGTGGAGACGAAAATAAGGCACCGCTAGCTTATTATTTCTAGTATTTAGACATTGGTTAGGTAGGTATAGGTCATTTAGTTATTAGTGGCTGGTATAGAATGTAATGTCTATGTTTCAACCTGCTCTTACATGTACATTTCAGGCGCTCGCAATGTTCTAACGGTTGCTAACAAGCGGTGCGTGACTGATTTGATTGGCTGAAGCCTGCTGAACCCTGCTGAACATCGACAGCATCGTAATTAACCCATCTATTATATTGCTGACAGGCAACGTTTCATTCCACGTCGAGGTGCCGGCTTTATACGTTCACTGCTAGCTATAATGTTGACATTTCAAATGTAACAGGAAGTAGATTATTGCAACATTACTTCCTACAGTTAAGTAATAACTGAAGGTACAAAATATAACAAGGCAAAGTGTATAAATAAATGTCCCTTAACCTTAAGATCATATACAAGTATCTTTTAAATATAAGAACTAATGTATTGGTAAGAAATAAAACCAAACGTAAAACTGGAAAAGAGTGAAAGGTAATACCATGTATGAAAGAGAGAAAATGTAGGGAAAAATATTAGAAAGTACATGAAAATTTTTAATATTAAACAGGTGACAAGAGATAAGACCCTAAACAAAAAGAGGTACGCAGCAAAAAAAAATTAAATACAAAAAATAAATTACTTTCTTAGTAACCATAGATAAAAAATCTAAAGAAATTAAATAAGGAAAGAAGATTTCATAAAAATAAGCTAGTACATATTTACTAGTATTATTATTAGTTAGCGGATTGTTGATTATAAAGAAAGCTTGTTGACAATTACAGAGTAACCGAATTGATGATTATTACGTAAGCTAGTTGACGATTACAAAGCATGCGGATTGGTGATTACAAAATAATAAAGTTTCCGTTATGTTATTTATATATAAGTTTACATAATACTTATATCAAAAAACCAGCCTTAATAATAATAAGTAATAAATGTTTATATGTTTGTTTGTCTTGGATAATATCGGAGACGAACATTAACAAGACTTTTACTATCACATGAGGTTGTAAGACGTAACTTAATCTTACGTGAAGATCATATTCCTGTTATGATTACCATATTATGTTATAATTCAAAAATGTAATTAAAATTTCTTTGTTACATAAATATGTTTAAGTGCCGCTGTGTTACTGGGACGTCGGAGCTTAAAGTTACGAGGAACAAACTTAGTTTATAATTACGTGCTCCTATTATAACAGTATGCTGTGGATCCTCCTTCCTGTACTCCAGCGTCTACTTGCAGCACTGTGATATTTTACACCTGTCTTTACTGCGGTGCTGGTTGTTTCCTCAGATTAAATCGCTCCCAATGTTTGAGTATGGCATTACTCAGACAATATTACTGTTTAAATTAAAACATATTTACATTTTTTTATTATAGCAGCTAAAGAATATTTAAATTTCATATAATGCTAATGAAGTGGAAGATGGTGAAGTGTATTTGGTCAGTATGGTCGAACTCTCCCATTTTTATGTGGAGTACAGTAACGGTATAATGGTGATAGTGAACCAGGCGGACGGACACAAACGCAAACACGTTTCAAATCTCTTTCAAAATAGACCTCTACAAAGTAAGCGATTTGTGATTATGAAATAATCGGATTTGTGAATATAAAGTAAACAAATTGATGATTATAAAGTAAGCGGTTTGGTGATTAGAAAGTAACCTAGTTGGTCATTACAAAGTAAATGGTTTGGTGATTATAAGGTAAGCTAGTTGATTATTACAAAGTGAGCGGTTTGGTGAATATAAAGTAAGCTAGTTTACGGTTATAGCGTAAGCGACTTGGTGATTATAAAGTAAGTAAGTTGACGATTGCAAAGTAAGCGAATTGGTGATTATAAAGTAAGCTATTTGGTCAT
>DWLS01007143.1:0-10999 GCA_018246255.1 Pachliopta kotzebuea | reverse complement strand
GTGACACTATGTTACTTTTATTAAATAGTATTGTTTCATATATATATATAGGTGTAAGTGTACATAAAGAATAAATAAATAAATAATTTTTTAATTTAAACAAAAATAAACTCAATTCAACCAAAAAAAAATACTTTTTCTCCTGACAATAATAAAAAAATTATTGTCTTAGAAATCTCTCAATTAGCATGTAAAGATAACTATATCTAACAAAAAAATTAATGAACTAAATATAATTGGTGTTTTTTAACAGAAAAAAATTTATAATAAAATTAAAACGATCGTAGAAGCATAAAATAATCTAATTTAGAAATCAAAAACATTAACAATAAATTAATTGGCTAAAATATTTAATTACTGTACATTAGTAGTAATGTAAATACTGGCTCGAACGTTTCCGCCGCTACTTTAAAGCTGGCAACAATTGATGATGATGAAATAATTATAATTAAAGATAAAAAAATTTATCATTATTATTTAACATCAACTTCGCCACAGTCCGTACACGTGTTAAAATGTTCAAACTTGTCTAACGGCGCCGCTGCGCCCGTATTGATGATTTCCGGCCAAAGCACTGCCACAAGTCTACTTGGTGTTACTAGACGACATGATACTAACTTGGCAATAGCCTTCGACACATGGTGAAGTAGCTGCTGCGCTTTATCCTTGGGCAGCAGCCGCAAGCCAGCCGTCGCCCGGACGATCAACGGGGTCGATCTTCTCTTTTCCAGAGGCGTCAAGAATTCTGCTTTCTTTATTAATTGAACTATAGTATCGGCGCCCTAAAAAAATCGTTTCTTTATTCATTCTATACCCGATATTTTTATGCAGCATTAGTAAAATGTTAAAACGGACTGGTTTTTATTTGCTCTAAATATTTAGAAATATTTTTAGGACGCGAGATGTTTTTAGCGTGAAAAAGGAAAAAATAAATAGAAAATTAGTTTATTAATATCGTTTTACTGATTTCGCATCGTACCTTTTCAGGATCGTCGGCATAAGAAGACAGTCCGGGTTTAGATTGTTCAAATAATTCTTCTTCTAAATCCAAATTTGGTTGGCCGAACACTGAATAGATAACATATGAAAAAAAAATTAAACGGAATTTTAATGACTATTAAAAATAAAAAATTAAACAAAACATTATACAATAATTAGTATTTATAATAGAGACCAAATATACCTGTAAACGGTACTCTAAACTTATAAGCCAACACTCTTGACCCCGACGAGCCGGCATCGATGATGACAGCGTGGTGGTATACACTCTCGTAACCCAGACTTTTCGCCAGACCATCGAACCACTGTGTCTGCCCCGCGAACAATCCTTGAACAAATAATTTAAACCAATAAACAAATACCGAGTACAAAAACTTAGTATGCATTATTGCTTTTGAAAAAATAAAACAGGTTAACAGCAAAAAATTTTTTAATCTGTGACAATAGCCGTTTCCCGCCTTTTACAATGAAACGTCAAAAGACAAAAGCGGCTACGCATTCGGCACTCTGGTACCGAGTGATTCGAAGAATCTACATCCGTTGTATTGCAATTGTGTTTATACTCCTCAATGTTTGTATATCTACATCATTAAATAAACAAAATGTAACCATCGTGACTCCTGTTTGTAATTCAGTGACATTAGTCAATATAAAATTAATGACTAATTAAATTACTTAGAACATCGCTTTATGAATCTTTAATATTATATACAATTATTATAATTTTTATGTGCCTTAATATAATAAAAAATTTGCAAATAGTTTATTAATTACAAAAATGGTACAAAACGAGGTGTTTTATGGCCTATTCTGCCATGACAGTTTAAAGATAAGGTATAAAATGCCCACGGGCAGATATTTAAGATGGCATCATTAATTCCACCCTTGAAGTGGGTTTTTTCTTAAATTAGGGAGAAACGCTTTCGCATACCTGCCTTCGCGGGGGCAAAGACAGGCTATATCGGACTTGAACCGACTAAAATCGCCACGATGTTCCTCCGTCGTCGCTTTAAGACAGAATCACGGGAACGCTTTCGCACACCTCCTCGACCCCGCCAGCGCCGGCTAAACCGCGCAGCTCCACAAAAGGGGAGAAATTCTTACGCTTTCTTCCTTTGATAGGAAGCTCGGCACAGGTTCGAGGTGAGGTGCTCGAGCTCACGTGGAGTAGCCACCTCGAGCCGGCCGGTAGGTACCTTTTAGCTTCATCGTGAGTGACTAAGCTACGGCTCCTAGAGCCCCACCGCCACCCTAAGGCTCGAACAAGTTCGGAAGGCTTATTATGTGCCTAGTGCGACCACTATCCCGAATAAGCCTTAACCGACTTAATCAGTTCCCCTTCCTTCTACTTTGGATGATCAGCGAAAGACTATTGATCTACTTCATTGTGGAGAAGACAGAAACCAGTTCAATACAACTAATTAAACTAATAAGCATTTGCGTTTTATTTCGATTGACATGATTCTTTAGGTCCCTTCTAAAAACTTTGAATGTTTTAGTTTAACCAGTGCATCTAAGTATTTGTAGCATAGTGTATCCAAAAGCAATAAATCAACCAAGCTGTGCCAAATTTTTTGTAAATCAATTAAATCCGTGTTTTAGCCCTGCAAAAAAAATACTGTAACAAATTACAAACAATACTTAAGCATGTTTCTATTAATTTTTAAATTTAAATTGTAATAAAAAAATATACTTATATTCACTCAAATTTTTAACTATAAAACAATGTAAATCGATCGAGAAGGTAAATATTTCGTTTCTAATATAGACAAACCTTTTTTAACATAATATTATAAGAATCAAACTACGGATAAACGAATAACTCACGACAGAAAACAAAAATCTTTCGACAATAATTTTTTAATAAATTAAAACCTCTCTAGCTTTTAGGAAGCTGCGACACCGCGTTATTATTGTTTATTTCAAACCCCCCTTTTTTAACGGTGTATAAACAGATTTACCTGCATACAATATCGTGAACACCGGCGACGCGGCCGCCACGTCCGTCATTATTACTACACTACTTCTATATCGTTGTAAGCGAACAAATTTTACGATCAAAAATTAATTAAAAGCTAGCATTAAAATGAACATGTGTATCAAAGTTATTGAGGCACAAAACGTCATACAACCTCTAATCACATAACACAGAACATAAATAGGACATTCATTTTCTTACAAAATGACAAAGATTTCTTTTCATAATTTTTTTTCTTTAATATAAGTTAAGTTTTATTGTTAAAATTCAACGTTTTTTTACTAATATTAATATTAAAATTAATAAACAGTGTTAAGTGCAATTATCTCCGTGTTTCTAAATTTTTGTATTAGTGTTAGGTCTCTGTTGCTGAAGACCGTTTAGGTAAATACTATCACTTCCACCGCCAAATAGTAATGTAAAAACATTACTGTACTCCAGTTTGAAAGGAGCTGTATACAGCTCCTTTCCTAGTGAAATTACTTAGGTAACGAAACTAAACAATTCGCATTGTGGTGCTGTGTATACCTCCTTAACCAGCGCCTTGCCCGACTTTTCGCCTCAATGAATAAAAAGAAACAAAGTAACAATACTCGGTTATATGAGATTTTCTGTCCATTTGCGTAATAATAAGCATATGTTATAATTAATATTTTGATAAATCAATAAATGTTACATTTTAAACATACGACGACGTGAACGATAAATTTCAATCATAGCTTTAACATAGTATTTATTCGCATCCTTTAGAAATTGAAACGTGTAACGTGTAAGCGACGCAGCCAATATACATATGTAAATATTTCTTATATTTACACGAATATTACACGTAATATAAAACAAAATTTTCCGGTTTTTATTGCCTTTGTTTTTAAAACCACTAATAAATAAACACCCATTCGAGAGGCTGTTAAAATAAAAAAAATCATCTAAAGTACAATAGAATAGATATTTGGGTAATTACCACTTGCTAATGATCCCATTATTAATAAAAATAAATCAAACACCAAATCTATCACAAGAAAGCTTTAAGACAGGGCCAACATTGGGTTGATTGGGCCTCAAATAATAATTAAAACGTTTTAGGTACTCCATGATGGCTAATACATCAGGACATCGGTCATCCTCTTTTCTATAACAATATTCGTTTATTTAAATAGTTCTTATATAGTGCATTCACACTCTTTTTAGTAACCATTCTGTACAAGCTAGCTTGGTCCAATTTCGGATTGGCCAGGACACTTAAAGATCCGGTAGTCCTTAAAATAAGCGAAAATTGTATTAAAAATTAGGTTCTTTCATATTCTATTTATACACACTCCACAAATGTGTGGTAAGCTTCTACAGTTCCATACTCTGTACAAATAGAAGAACCATTTGTTTTAATTAAATAAGCAAAGCTGTTTAATAGAGGATGTCCGGGGATTGAAGCCATAACAATATTCCCTTACACTGGAAATAAAGCAATTCCACTAAATGATTGGATATTTTTAATCTTTTGTTTCT
The DNA here is from genome assembly GCA_018246255.1 of Pachliopta kotzebuea. NCBI lineage: Eukaryota > Metazoa > Arthropoda > Insecta > Lepidoptera > Papilionidae > Pachliopta > Pachliopta kotzebuea. The sequence continues at coordinate 6,516 of DWLS01007143.1, read as the reverse complement.
CTTGGTGGCAGATATAATATAATGATTCTTCTCACCTAAGTAAGTCTCTGTCAACAGAGACCTAGCCCTTTCTCATAAGTGTAACATAAAACCTATGATCAATATCAACACAGACCTCCAACTAGAGAATTGAATGATCATAATAGATATAGGCATAATTTTAGGAATCCACAATGCTTATAGATAATAAAAAGTAATGAAAAACTATTAATAGCTGGAATAATAGTCAATGACAAAATTCAAACAGAAATAAGAACTAGTGTTGCCATAATCAGTCTATTGTAATGATTATAATAATAATGTTGTTGATTGATATTATATTTAATAATGACTTGTGACAACACAAACTATTGTAAAATTGTATGGAACGAATGATGTAGCTTTTTAATGAATTTCTAAACATAATAGATAAGATTATATTAAATTATACAAACTATATCAAATACAAGAATACTCAATGAGCAACATGAATTTCCAATTAGAAATATTGTACTGAATGAAATATAATCAATGGTCATTGTTTTCCTATTAGATATTAAAAAGGGATGTAACGCCTCATTATCACATCCTTTTCGCTGCTCTATAGCAAAAATTTTAAATAACTATACTTCCAATGCAAAGAGAAGTAGAAAATGGTATGTGGTAAACTGTATTTTTAATCTGTACAGAAAAAAATCTTCATATAATTCAGTGGCAACCAGATTAATAGGGAATTTTTTTCATTAAAATCCTCCCAGAACTTATCCTCAAAGCATTACAATGCAACCTGAGAATCTCATAAGAAACACTCTTTAAGAAAAGCTCACTGGGAGCTATCATATAAATGGCACCATTCTTACCCTTAATTAAATCTCCTGTTTGTCTCATTGATTGAATAATCAGAAAACCTTTGACTCAAAGCCCATTAATGATCATATTCCTTAAATCCACCATTTTATTACAAATATTAATAATTGTCTTAAGACTGTAAAATTTTACTTACCTATTAAATATGTTCCGCATAATGCCAATACAATGAGTAAAATAAAAACTTTCTTCAATCTCCTGGGTTGCTTTATAGATAAACTTCTAGTGCTGATATGTGGTGTTGAGGTATTATCTTTTAACTGAAAAAAAAAATTAACGTAATATTCAAGACTTTTATGACTAGAGTTTTGGTGGCTGAAAATTAGTCCCATTTTTAAACTAATGAGGCTTCATAGTATTGGATCATTCATTTTTAAGTCAGCATACTTTTAGCTATATGCCTTCATCGTAAGATCATTTTAATGAGATCAGTTCATATGCAGGTAATATATTTACATTCTACAAAACATTAAATAAAATACTTTTTAAATGATATTTTAACTGACTGAAACCAGCACAATTATGATCAGTATTTTTAATATATCAGTATCTAAAGATTGTATTCATAACTAATCTAAAATTTGAAAATAGTTTAAACATTGCACAAATTTAAGTTTACAGCAGCACCATAAAAACTAACTATAAAATGTTATCAGAGAAAATCATTGCCAAATGTTTTATATCTCCAAATACATAATTTTTTTTATGAAAGCAGCCACACTTTTAAATAAAAACTTTATAGTTGTCTTTTTAGATATTACATAAATATTTTTCATATTACAAAGAGACTTATCTAAAATTATTTATATGTACTTTATTTAATTAATAACAATAATTAATAAAAACAGGTAAGATTCTAGTTCAGGATAACACTGATTACATATTTTCAATTATTGTATCATAATTAAGTTTTATCGGATTAGCTTCATATTAGGAAAAACATTGAAAAAAATTAAACATCTCTTATTTATAGTTTTTTAAAATTTATACATATGTAAACAGTGGGCTTATTGCAATTGCAATTTAGTTTTTCCATTTTCATATTAAAATTATTTTTCACATAATAGTTATAAATAACTCATTAAATATGTTATTAATTAATTCATGTGTAGTATAACTTTGTATCACTTCAGAACCATCATACTTTTATTTTTAAATTGTATCATTTACTATTTAATTAAAACATTTACTATTCAATTAAAAAATTGACTATTCAATATAACTCATTTATCTTGTACACAGTCCTTGATTTTGTTCTGCATTATGAATATTAAGTGTATTGTTACAATACTGATTACCATATTTTAGAAAAAGTCTGTAAATATTCTTGAATAATTTCAATGTCTTCATTTTCATTTAAAAAACATTTTAACTATTATACAAGTCACTATATTATATAGAAAAATAAAATAAACAAAGGTACTAATTAATAAATATCCGCAAATTTTATGAAACGAAATTTATTAAATTACTTTATTATTTGCCTATTTCTTACCTCTAAATATCTGTACGTACTGAACTTTCCCATATCGGGATAAAATTAACATCACAAACTAAGACACATTTAATATTTAAAAATCACTTAAACATGCCTCTACACCGTTAGAATATGTAGTTAAAATTATTTAAGCATCTTAACATGCTTATACCGCGTATCTTGAGATTCTTGTTACGTTTTAAACTAAATTATTTATTGCGATATAATAATAAACGATATTTTAATTATATATAATCACGTATGCTACATCGCTATACTACAAAATAATACTAAGGCTCATTGAACAAACTTCAATTTTTTTTCCTTTCACTGTCAAAATTTCAATGCGTATCTTTTTTAATACATGCGATAGTACAAAGTTTTCGCCAGTTTATAATTGTAATGATAGATAGTTAAATACCTGTACTTCTTTCTTTTTTTTGTATTGCCACCCTGACTATATATTTATATTACCCCATTATTTATTTACTTTTTATGTAACGATTTAAGGATACAGAGAGTATACGTAAGGCCCAATAAAATTGCGATTACAAACTTATGTCAATAATAATATTTCATTTCGTTGACGTTTAAATCCTTTACAAACGCAATTCCGTCTTCATTCCCAAGGTATTTGGGGTTTAAACTTACACAAATTCTCTCACGGAGTAGTATTATGCATGTTCTTAATATCAACAAATAATTTCTTAACACCTGATAAGTGGAGTGTGGTGTAATGTATAAAATCCTAATTAGCGCCGCAAGTTACAGGCAAGAGTCTCACTTACCATCAGGTCTCGCTCATATAAACGCTTCGTCGAATGAAAGAAAAAAAAAGGACGCGAACTTTACATCTGCCAGGGTAATTGATTTATTACAAATACAGTACGATCTACACTAAGAAACATTATGAATTATACGTTATAAGAAATACGTTATTCTTTCTTTTACAGCAACATTGTCTTGCAAAAAAATATGTAATAATGATAATTAAAAATAAAAGAACAAAAAAATTATTTTCACATGCTCAATTTAAGTATTTTTCAATACAACAGAAAAATATATATAATATTGGATCTCGGAGTGGCACATGTCTTTCCAGATTTTGGTTTCTTGGTGACAGAAACAATTTAGTATCTGGCAAACATTCTTAAGTTTATATAATTATATAAAAAAAAAATTATATTAGTAATTTCTCGTAACGTTTTACAAGAATATTTAATGCTGTAATAATACCAAGATGAAACGTACTTGCAATAACTTCACAGTGTAATATAAAAATACATCTTTTTCAAATTTTAAAAGATTGTTTATTCTCTTTCGTTAATTTTTTTTCTAAAATTATAAAAACAAAGTTCATACCCATGTTATACTTACCCAGTATTAGTACCCAGTAGTGTTAAAAAAGTATCGTTTTGCAATTAAATTAAGTCTACAAATAAAAGATAAACGAATGAGTGACTAAAGTAATCTCCATCGATGAAGAATTGCCGCAATTAGTTGTAACAACCACGAATTCCATAGCATAATTTTCGAACGTATGTCATAATGACCTCCAAACTCGACATCTTCACTTGTGAAAAATACAAATATGTTAATGAAAAGTCTTCTCTGTGTTCCTCTCTTCTTATTTTTCTAATTGCATACTTTCTATGTGTGCTTTCTTAAAAAGTGTACATGCAAATCAGAAAAATGAACCAGAATCTACCGTTATGTCGTTATATTATTACATTGGAAATATTAGAGTAAGCATTTATGTAGATCGTAACAGGGATCACGGGCCTGTACAGCTTTTTATTAAGCTTTTCTTTCGAATAAGATTAAAGTTGTATAGATTATGAAAATTTAATTAGCAAACATAAAGTTCATCCTTGTTTAATACAACGTGTAAACCACACACATTATTGCTATATTGGAAATAAAATCACAATACGAAACAGGCACGAGAGAGAGACACGGGAAAAAAAATACATATTAGGGTCTAACTCTATCATGCAATGTAAATTATAGGTAATTGATAATTAACTTAACGAAGACCTTCAAAAATAAAAATAGAGTTTTTTCTTTACCATCTATTACAAAACAAAAACACGTAGTAACATGTTTAAATATATTTCTTATAATAATTGAGAAAATATATAGCAAATAAAAATACTACTTTGCATTGTGATTCAAAATGAACACACAGAAAAGAAAAAATAAAACATTTTCAAAAACGGGAGCATTACATTTCTTCTAATTTACAATGAAGATAAGGCTGTACGTAAAAATCTGACGCCGATCCCAAACTAATAAAAAAAAAACCAGATACAAAATAATCAAAGATGGAGGTTTGACAGTTATAAACTATTACTTCCGAAGTGCCTATTTAAAATAATTAAGATGTATTAGTTTTTTTATATCATATTATCGACCCTAATCATATAAAACTATAACTTTTTAAAAAAGTATGTTTGCGCAGTAAAGTACATATTATAATTATAATTCATAGTAAATATCAGTTCAGTGTGAATACTTTTATTTAAAACTACTAAAAAAAGAAGAAAAAATGATACCGAGATTGGCATTTAATATTTAAAATTTATGTTACCTTCCTCTGCCGTAAGTCACTCATTGCTATTTACAAATGCAGAATATAAAGTAATATATTAGTAATTCAAAGTTCTTTATTAATTATAAATGTCAAATAAATTATGTTTAAGAAAAGCATTCACTTCAGCACTTAAAAGTATATATATAATTACTTTAAAAGATTATATTCAGAACACCTAAGAACTTAACTGATTATCAATGTTGTTTAAGGTTATTTAATTTAATATATAATATAAAATAACACGCAACACAACAATGATCGAGTCCATAGACTATCGCACTATTATAATGAAGCAAATAGTAATAAGTCAAAGAGTATAACATCATTGAAAACTGAAAAAAATACCCTAAATAGTGATGTACGAATTACGTTGCATTTATATTATAAATAAAAGAATGTACGAATAAATAATAAAATTTTATTTATTAAATAATAATTAAATCTGTTGTTTTTACTGTTCTAAAAAACTGATACATTTTATATCCGATTAAATTTCTCGATTCTTATTTAATTTATTTAATCAATATATTAAATAAAAAAGGTGGTTTATTAGTTAAAGAATGAAACAATTATTATAAAAAATGTTTTAAGTTTTAATAATAGAGTTATAAGAAGATTTATAATAAAGTTTTAAAAACAGGTTTTTTCATCTAGGTAGGTACCATCGCAGCTCCTATTGTAGCCGACACATAGTACTGTGCGGAGATCCTGTGTTCCGGTTTGAAGGGTGCTATATGCTAGTGAAATTACTGGGGTAATGAGACTTGACACCTGACGTCTTAAGACGACGAGCGCAATATGTTGCTACGTATATCATCTTAACCAGCGGCATATTGTAATGATTATATATCAGTTATCACCAGGTTTACGTCCCCCTCATCACATTGAATAAATAAAGTGATACGCTGATAAGATTTCTCATAAAATTGTGACACTAAATCTCATAAAATTTATTTAGTGTACTCATAAAAAATTATATACATCACTATTAATCTGACCTTGAGCATTGGCTTATAAAAATATCAGTTGATTTAACATGACTGTGCATAATTTAAGAAAAGCCGTGATAAGTTAGTTGTTATACTACAACTTCATAGTATTATTACTGCCAATTTCCAATCGACGACGAATGTTAAATTTATTAGAATTATAATAAAGTAACTAACTACATCAGCATCATAAATTGTTATAGGAACATTAAGGAATTAGCTCATGGGAAATCGTTATAAATATTACATCATCAGCCGATAAACGCCCACTGCTGGACATAGACATCCTCAAAGATCTCCACTTCAATAGGTCCTGCGCTGTTTGCATCCAGCGGATCTGACCTTCACCAGATCGTCGGTTCTCTAACGCATACGCAGCCATCAGGTCAACACCTAACTGCCCCATCAGCCGACAGTCCTTCGTGCGATGTGCTCTACCCATTACCACTTAAGCAATCCTTGGGGTTTATCGAAAAGGAAATTAACAAATGATAACATTGTCTAACAATCAATATATTCGTATCCGAATTTCGAGTAAAACTCAAGTGGCTCCCAATCCGTCTTCGCCGAAATGCTCACATTCTATATACTTTATATAATATACTGTACAA
>DWLS01007142.1:0-10999 GCA_018246255.1 Pachliopta kotzebuea | reverse complement strand
GTATCTATTGCATCATCTTCCCCTTTTTCTTCCCATCTCTTCCTCCTTCCCCAAATCCTCTTCACTCGTCTCTCTCCACTCCCTTATACTGTATAATTTATATATATATATACTTTTCAGCTCGCGGAGTCCGGATCCGCGAGCTCAGGGTCCGATAAAGCTTTCACGGCCATAATAAAGGCCGAAAGCAAAAACCAGCAATGTACGTCCTCAGTTTGAGAGGAGATGATTTGTTTATTTTATTTTTATATGCCTACTTTTTAGTTTTATAATTTTTAATGCAGTATATGTTTTATAATGTTTTTCAGACAGAAATTTGATAAAAGTGCGCCTTAAAGTTGTTAAATAAAACACAGATTATTTACCACCTGTTAATTTTTGTTTAAACTGTTTCCTTAGCCATCGGTTAGATTCTTTTAATAAAAATTCAAATTTGAAAATTATCAGACTAATAAAGCAAATATCTTAACATATTACCAAGTTATGATAATGACATTTAACGGTAATTCATGTGATAAAAAGTGCCAACAAAAGTGGATGATAGATCGATCCTTGATGTAACATTGAGTAAAAACGATTGCTTAGTTTAATAAGGGGGGTGGCCACACTGGATAATCTTAGTACTAACCCAACTGGTTTGCCTACAGAAATACTGTGATACCCAATGGGACCGTTAGCGTCTTCCGCGGTCATTACGAACGTTAACCAAGATAGCAGTGGTATCTATTGCTAAAGTTTCTTACTTTGACTTAATTTAAAACATCACATGTTGTTATTTTAAAGATAAGTAATCTAATATTAAAGTTTATGTTGCCTTTGTTTTAATTTCTAAAATTGCAATAATAAAAATATTAAGAACATATGAGTTACAAATAATGTCTCATTATTAAAGTCACAAATGGTATAGAAACGGTAAAGTTTGATTAAAATTTTTGTTGGTAATATCTGCTTAAGTAAACCGTGTTTTTACATATTTTTTTCTATCACTTTTAACAATATATATCAATTTAAAACAAAATTGTCGTCAGTAGGAGTACAAATTTAAAATTAGGCAACTCAAGCGATTGTCATGAATAATTTAAAGAAACAGCAATAGTTTTTGGTGTTATAATTACCAGAATTCCCTCGTCAAACCAATTACCTACGGTAAAAAGGAAAATGTCATTTTGGCAGAGCCTTATAGTTAATTGCAGTCGTTAATAGGTTGAAATGATGATTGTGAAGTATTTACAAAAGGAAACAACTATTAAAATTTTCTACATTGATTAGTATTTCTTCAATATGAAAATAAAGGGTTAACGCTTGTGTGTTGATCATGTTTACCATATGATTGAAAGTCAAAGCTTTGTCTCAATGAAACAGTCAATAACGATGAATGTATACATATATATTGGCACATTGGTTAAACGCTAATAAATAAATTCCTTACGGTTAGCAGTCGCGAAGTGTCACTACGGTAACTAGATTCTTCGATTAGCATACTGGCACAGAATGTTAACATGTAATAACTAGAAATCAGGTGCACAGGAAAACATGTGTTACTTTTTACGAATAGGTGATTTTACGGAAAGACATGCCTTATCCGTTAAAAACCTATTATGTAAATAAAAGTTGAGTATACACTACCAAAAAGATAAGGTAATACGTAGTTTTTCTTTAAAAAAAAATTTTAATAATGTGTAATATACTTTATATATTTAACTGTGAATTTAAACGTGGTTGAGACGTTGTATGTTAGGTACAATGAACAAGGTCGCTGATATAACTCTGTGAATTAGTAAGCTAAACTGGCGATAGGCACATGTGGCCACATAGCGCGAATATCAAAAAGCCGAAAAGAATTATCCTGAAGGCAAGATGATGTATAGATCGTCGATCACCGAATTATCAGATGATGTTGGCATCGAATCAGAAATTGTTTGGAGAAGCCTATGTTCAGTACTGTACGACAATACGGAAAAGTTATAATTATGACGTGATCAATCATCAAATACTTTTTATTTTGCATTGATATGTAAAAATATGTAACAATAATGAACAACGCCCTTATAATTCTAATTACTATGACAATCAAGATAATCATAATAATGATGAATTTGAATTGGTACGAAGTTTTAACATCGTTCATTCGTTCTGGATGTTGGTAAGCAAAGCTCGGGGAATCGCCCAGTACTTTTGAATTGCGTGTGAAAATCTAGAATTGCCCGGAGCGGCGAGCTTTGCTTCGCGTGTACTGTAATTGCGGCACTGGGCTGCACTTTGAAACGCCTCTGGTTCGCCGCAACATCGCATAATCTTGTATCGACTATTATAATACGTGAATGGGAGTTCTTTTTAGTATAAAAACTATTATGTGGTATGTTTATTTGCGATGCACAATACACCTGCCTGTTTGTTGTACCTGTTTTTTTGTTTTAAAACTTATGTTTTTTCATCTTCAATATTATACGGTTTTTATTATGATAATGTTATCGTTTTCACGTAATACTTTTTGGTCTTAAAAATTTATAGTGTTATTGAAGTGTGCTCGTTTTAAATAAGACATATAAAAAAGAAACACTTGTTCATAAATTGGCTGTTATTATAACAATTTAAAATAAACCTTTATATATGTACTTACTTTGAAGACTGAGATGTGTAAATATACCAGAAATGAGTTGTTGTTGGTGATCATATTAAAATTTCACATAATTATTATAATATGATAACTTAAATACATTTTATTAACTTTAAAAGTAAAATTTCATATACCTCGGGCTTTTGTTTAATATTCTAGATTTATTTCATGTGTAATCCTAACTTTTAGAACCACCGGCGAGCCAATCTGGAGAGTTGCCCGTGACTATAGATCATCAGCATGATGAAACAAGCGTACAAAGCAATCTAACAAGGAACGATGCCAATTGCGACAAAACTGGCACATGCTATGATGGTACACAATAAAAATTTATATTCATTATTTTTAAATTTATATTTTAAACACGCTTCTAACACTATTATCGTTTTTAGTTTCCGTTCATTGCAAAGATACGAGAATAGCGGTGCAAGTACGCACTAACAAGCCTTTCAATGGTCGTATCTACGCATTGGGCCGGTCTGAAACTTGTAATATTGACGTTGTGAACAGCGATCTGTTCCGTTTGGATCTTACTATGGCAGGCCAGGATTGCAACACACAAAGCGTTGTGAGTATACCATTCGTAAAATTGAAATGCACTATTTATTTCCTTCACTGACCATCTATTACATACTAAAAATAAACATTGTTACATGAATAACTGGTACGCTGTTTTGGGAAGTCTATTAAGAAGGGAACTAGTGCTTACTTCTGCCGCCAAGCTGTAGTGTAAAAATAAAATTTTGCATAATTATTAAAGCTTATATTAATACATTTATGACTCAAAAGTTAACGTATTTTACAGACTGGGGTTTATTCTAATACAGTGGTACTTCAACATCATAGCGTGGTCATGACTAAAGCTGATAAAATTTATAAAGTAAAATGTACATACGACATGAGCTCCAAGAACATTACATTCGGAATGGTGCCAATCAGGTTAGTACGTTTGTCTATAGTTTGTAGTAACGGCGCCTTTCACACCATTACCGTCTTGTCTAAATTTAACAAAGAAACGTAATAACTGAATACATAATATGAAAATGTTTTTGTAAAATTCAGATGCATATTTTCGCACAAGATGAGATAACATGAATACTTTAGTTTTTTAGCTCATAAAAATGTAAATGAATGCAGATTATAAACAAACTACGGAGTAAAAAGTTGTCATAAAAATAAAGGTGCATAAATAATTTCTACTAAAACCAAAAAACTGTAAAAGAACTGGTTCATTTTATTATGGAGGATCGCGAAATTATTAATGTCTTATCTTATATTTTTAAAATCTGAAACAATTAAGTCATATTTTTATCTTTAATGTAGTTTTTATTGTTTTTTATTATTAATGTAGAATTACTCAAGTAATATTTTGTCTTAAATAATGTTAGTTGTGATATACAATTAAAGTTGAAAGTGGAAAAAACTTCCATTTTAACTTCAAGCACTTCGCATTTCTTTTAGTTATCCATGTTTCAAAGTTAGATTTGATACAAAAGTGAATTCATTGGCGTATATAATCATCAATTCATTTATTTTCCAGAGACCCAGAGATGATTTCTATCACTGCCGCTCCCGAAGCGCCTCCACCACGTATCCGTATCCTCGATAGCCGCGACCACGAAGTCGAGACTGTACGCATTGGAGATCGTCTTACCTTCCGCATCGAGATTCCAGACGATAGTGAGTTTGACATATGTATTTTACGTCTTTAACCTGATTATAAGATTTTATTTGTGTCCTCTACAGAAGTTCTATGAAATACCGTTACAAAACTTTTTTCGAGAACGTAAATTAATATGTGGTTTCTTTGTTTTTTTAGCCCCGTACGGTATTTTTGCGCGCAGCTGTGTTGCTATGGCCAAGGACTCCAAGAGTACCTTCACAATCATTGACGACGAAGGGTAAGCGGTTATACAAAAAATCTTTACGCACGTTAAACAATATAACATTAATAAATTGTATTACAGTTGTCCAGTGGATCCATCAATCTTCCCTGGATTTACTCCAGATGGTAACGCCCTTCAATCTGTCTACGAAGCGTTCCGTTTCACTGAATCGTATGGTGTCATATTTCAATGCAACGTCAAATACTGTCTCGGGCCTTGTGAACCGGTGAGTATTGGAATACAAAATAAATAACAGTTTATAATAAATATCGCGAGGATAGTATTAGGAACGGTAACATATTAAAATGTTTTACATTTGTTACGGTAGAAGTCAATCTCATGTAATTTTTCGAACCTTGTATGTACGAAAATCCATTAGATAACGTAAAAGTGTCATAATAAATAATAGAACTATATATTTTGGAACTCTGTTGTCGTTATATTCCTTTGAGTTGCGAATTTGGTATTCAAATTAAACGAATTTTGGTCAACCTTTTTTCGAATATTTTGGATAACGAAATTGCCACTTTATTTTATAATCCATTAAAATACCGCTTCGGACAACAGTCTAATAATAAATTAAAAGATCTAAAAGAACTTTCCTATGTTTTAACACTCTAACGAAGTTTTCGTTTTATTTAAGTTTAATCGCAAAATTATTGTGTATAGGCATTATGTGAGTGGGGAAGAGAATCTTTGGAGTCTTGGGGAAGAAAGAAACGTTCTCTGCCAAGCAACGAAACAGAAGAGTCACGAAGTAAGGAAGAAAATATGAACATATCTCAAGAAATTCTCGTTTTGGACTTCGGTGATGAAAGACAAAGCACAGACTTCTTGCGGTCTGACAAACCTGGTGGTACTGCGTCAGAAGCTAATTATGGTGGTAAGATTTTCTAAAACACTTAAAAAATCGATTAAACTTATAAATCAATTGATTTGGAATTTATAAATAGATTAATAAGGGAAATGACAAATAAAAAAAATAGACGTCTAAACTTATTTCCACAAAACTTTTTAATAGTAAAAATAATTTTTTGTTATAGTATATATCGAAATCATAAAAACGTTAAAAGATTTAAATTACTGAAATGATTTGGAAAAGATAACGAACTCGTAATTCTAACTAACACTTATTCTTCTTAGACTCCGTTTATAGAGATTTAATTTTATTATGTGCTTTTGAGTTTAGTTATAAAGTTGGATAAATTTCTGGTTAAAACACAATTTTTCTTAAAGTCAAATTTGAATTACAGAAAAAACAGTTACAATCGTGGAGCCATGTCCTAGTAAAGCGTCAGTTTTACTGCTAGGAGTCGCCTGTGCGCTGCTAGTTCTACTTTACATCGCAACTATCTTCTGTTATTACATGCGCAAATGGCTGGCGCCACCCAAGCACATGTCGTAATGATCCAGCCAACGCAACGCAATATATAAGTTATAATGAAGTTGCGGTTCTAGTGTTTTTTTTTTTAGTTTAAGCTCTGGTTTCATATTGAAGAATCTTGTGATACACATGACTGATATGCAAAACTTTTGTATTCACATTATTTATAGAAATCGATACTTTCCATAGATGCGTTCAAAAATCATTGTCAAACCACCGCGGCTTAGCATTTATTTCAACAGTAAAATAGTGCATTTATAACATTTTTAAGTGCATATTTACTTAGTCTATTTAAGATAAACTGACTTTCTTTTTTTTCCACTAAAATTATTTAAAAAAAAATTAGTCGTGATTTATTTAATAGTACAGAATACTAGTTGTACCTACAGTAGAATAAATTTAGTATAGATTCACACAATGCATTTATTAAATATAAGTAGATTGATTTTGGTTAACAAAATTTAGTACAATTATCATTTGTATGTTGATGATTAGGTGCAATGACAAATATTACTTGGAATAATCCCTAAAAAATTATAGTCTATGAAAAATCAGCTAGTAATTGTAGGGATTATTTTGAATTTAAATCCTTCGGATTCTATAGGTTAAGTTTTTAAATATAAAATCCATAATCACATCTATTTAACATTTTTTTTAATGTCAAGTTATAATTAACATGTAACTCATTAGAAATGTATTAGGTATGTAAATATGCTGTATCTTTTTTGAGCACTTCACATTATTCTCATGAACTTTCAGTTGGGTTCTGATAAAATATACAGGTGCAATTGCAGACCCCGTGTCATGTTGTTTTACTTAACCCAACTTGAGATTTCGTAATTTATTTATAAATTAATATCTATTTATTTTTAACTTTAAACTTTTGAATAAATGAAATAAATCTGTACAAATTCACAATTTTTTTATTTAACACCATTTCTAAACTATGTTAATGTAATAACAAGATTCATTTTCAGTTGTTTTTTGTACACAATTTCCTGATAAGACAATTAATTTTCAACACAGTTTATCATTAACTTATTATAGACTCCTTGTAATATTTCTTCTTGCAAATCTGTCTCAATATCGGAAAATGTGCAATTAAAAACTTTTTCAAAATTACTTAAAAAAAATGGTGTTACTATATCAGTGGAGTAAATTTTTCCAGTTTCTTTAGTAAGTGACGTAACGCCTTTATCTTCAATACCACAAGGATCTATATGAGTAAACCATGATAGGTCATTATTACAGTTTAGTGATATTCCATGAGTTGTGACATATCTTGAGGCATGTATACCAATTGCTGCAATTTTATTGTCACCTATCCAAACTCCTGTATGCGGAGATCTACTTGCTTCTATTCCTGAAAAAGGTATTTTATTATGAACAAATTACACTGAAACTTGATAATTAAAAAAAAATTAAGGCCATGGTATTGAAGACAGTGAAAAAAGAATTAAATAATACATCATAAATACAACATATAATATTTAATAAAATTATCTTAATTTTATTTTTAAAATTAGCAGATTTTAGATTTATAATATTATTACCAAATCTGGAGGAGGACAATAGAGCAAAATGAGTTTCAATTGGTTATCTATTGTCATTCCAATTGCCTTAATATTACCAACATGTCATAAAAATTAATTAGGAGATAATTTCAAGATCAGGGAGACACTTTTCTTGCAATGAAAAATAACCTAGCAACTTCAAATATTTATGTGTCAAGCATAGGGGACATGGAAAATCCTCCTATTTCAAGGGGGATCTATTGTGGAAATTAATTTGAATAATGTAAATATTGACGATGAATTTTAAATGTCACATTTCTAAAGCAGATTGGAATAGACAGTTTGAAAGAGGCCATTTTACTAACCTAATTCTTCACAAAGTCTAATCACAATCTCTTCTAAACTTTTCACATACCATTTGACACTAGTTCTGTAATTTTTTAAATTAATAACGGGGTATACAACCAATTGCCCTGGTCCATGAAATGTGATGAGGCCACCTCTATTTGTTTTTTTAAATTCCGCACCTAAACTACGTAATCTTAAAATTTCGTCAGTCGGTGTTTCATCTCGAATGCCTGGAAAGGAAAATATCTATTACAAACACTGTTTATTTCAAGTAATAATTATTATAACGTAATCTAAGATTTTAAATAAACGTTATAAGATCCGAACCGACAGTATAAACTGGTTTATGTTCAACTAAAAGGAGAGTATCATAATTCACATCTTGTCCTTTCATTATTGCATTTAAATGTTTTCTTGCAAGTGCCTGTTGAATTTTTAAGCCAGTGTCGTAACTAACAAGTCCCAATTTCCAAATTTTAATCATATTTCTTACAATATAATAAATGAATTAGTTATGCTTATAATTATAATTTTTAATGTCGAAGGAAAAACTGAGAATTTATATTTTTTTGTGTTTTTATGAAACAACTGAAATAAACAAAACAATATTAGTTTAATGACAGTACCTGTTCGAAATTGCCATATGATTTGTTACATGCTAGAAGTCATACAAGCAGAGCAAGAGTTCAAACGCCTGTGTAAAATAAAAAAAAATTATGTTAAAATGTTTTTGTTTCTACAATAATATTACTCATTTTTATATATAATTCTTTAAAATATTTAGGTACTTTTTTAATAAACATTTTAATTAATAACCACTTAGATTTTTTTGTGTTTCGATTACCTTTAAATCTTTTTTGTTTCACATAATTCAAAGAGTATTCGTTAGATGGCGCAAAAATAAAAGTTTAATATAAATTTATGCCGTAGAAATGTATTTATGTACTTTTTCAGTAAGCTAAAGCTCAGTAATTGTGTGTTCTTTGACTGAAGGGTGGTGTTTTGGACGTTATATAAACCAGAGGTGAATGTAAACATTAAGAAGACTGTGTGCGAAAACTTTATTCTTAAGAGATTGTAAATAAAAATTTAAAAATTGTTTGTCAATATTTGGTTGATTTGTAATTAAATGATACAATGAATACCTATAATGATAATTACGTGAAAAAAATTAAGAATTTTTGGCATAATTTATATTTTGTTCAAGTAAAACTTTATTTAGCATTTTACGTTAGTTTTGGAGGATTTTAAAGCAATGGGTAAGTATTTTTAAATTGAAGTTTTTAATGTGTTGCTTTGCTAATACTTAAAAAATGTTTCTTATAACAAAGTGAAGTTTTAGTAAATAAAAGAAATAAGTTTGAACTCAAAATTAATTTTACTGAAAACTTTATTTGAAGAATAAAAATGTTAAAAAATACCTGCAATGTTTAAGAAAATTAATTTATGTAGAAAGAGAGAAAAGAAAACGCTATTGCGAAATAAGAAATTATGGCGCGAAAATTAAGTAAACAGATAGAAATTATTAATGATACTATTTTAGGACGCCGATTGTATGGTTTAACATTATGTATTTAACGTATACGTATTGTTGACAAAATTTCATATTTTGTATCACCAGATATAGAACTGATAACTAATTGGCCAACGTTGCTTGTAGCTAGATAAATAAGTTATACTAAAAAACGTTTGTTTCTGTGGTGTATTTCACTAATGTATGAAACGTACAATTGATGTATAAGACACGGTTTGACAATTCTTATTAGATCAGTTATACTAGTGTGCGAAAAGATTAAAATAGTATCATCTTCGCTTTTATTTAACACTTGATCGTGAAATATATACTAACCATAATAATTTCTTGAAAGATATGTTAAACTGTATTTGTACGACATACTGAGTTACATCAATTGATGAGCAACCCTTGGAAAAAGTCGGACATTAAAGATTTATAAGCTCATTTTAAAAATTGTTTATTAATTACACGCATCCGCTGTACAAGGGTTGAAAGCCGCTTTTGAGGTAAACAATAGCCAGTTGTTAGGTGGAACAGGAAGGCGGCTGCTTCTACGCTTCCCGCTGACTATTAATATCTCACCATTAACACGAGGGTGCCCACTACGGGGTGCACACGACGAACGTGTTTCTCACCATTTTATTTTCAATGTACTACAAATAGCGGTGAAGCGCCTTGATTAGGATGCTTTCTCAATAAATTATGAATCCCTGTTAAATTGTATACTCGCTCTAACAAAACTAATTTTAAAATAAAATATATTTACTTTTTGGTTACAATATTTGATGAACTATTAACATAAGTCTTTAATTGACCTGTAAACGTCTGCCTTTTAAGAGAAAAGTGTGAACAAAGAGTGCGGAGGGGTATATATGATGTATGTAACTATGTTCATATCGTAAATTTGCCGCCGATACATTATACGAGTGTAAATTTTGAAGAGTTAGCGATTAGTTGTAAAAAAAATGTTTTGAGAAAAATGAACCAAATAAAATTAGGCACATTCCATTTAACGCGAATTAGTCTTTTTTTTAAGTTATGATATCTAATACAAAGGTGTATTATTTACAAAAACGGAAGTATTGAAATTGTTCTTCGTGGGAAAAAGGTTAATATGTACTAAAATAAATTTTCATGGTACTAATAGTGTCTCTCTCGGCAGAAAAAAATCGTTTAAAGTGCATTATAACAAAACAAATTAAAATAATAGTTGTAATGTTTTACATAATAGAATTTTCATAAAAACAAAATTTTTCATTTTGATTGATTATTGTTTTTTTCATATAATTTGACTGGCTTCAAATACGTTTTTAATAAGGGTAAAAAAGGTGAAGTGTCCCATTCACATGATACGGTATAGATTTGAACACGAAACCAGCTTAAGAATACACAACCGATAGTTTAAACATGCTAATAAAATGATGTAAATAAAAGGTTAAAAAAGCTTTGAATAATAATATCAGGGAAAAGAAGAAAATAATAGTGTTTCACGTTGCGAGTCCTCTGTCCTCCTGTGTTTGTGTGCGCCACTACGGAGAGCGATCTGCAGCCCTACACGCTGCAGTGGAAGGACATTGCTCGCGTGCCCAGTGTTTGACTTGGACAGACCTACTGACTAACAACTAGAAGACCTGCGGGCGGCGGAGCTGACGGCGATTAAGGGGTAAGTACTCGCACGCACACGTAAATACCGGTGAACCTTGTGCCGCGGGCTCCCGAACCCGTACTTGTTCG
>DWLS01007141.1:0-10999 GCA_018246255.1 Pachliopta kotzebuea | reverse complement strand
CATAACTACCTCATAAATACAGCTGATTACAATCCGTGAAAGCCTAGTATACAGATCGACCACTTCCCATTAGAGACTGCAGTGAACAACAGAGTCCTCATTTCGACTAGCGTTTCCCTTATTTCTCTCCTTAAAATTGGTTCTTCATCATCAGGAATATCCTTGGCAGATAGTTTATGATACAAAGAATATCAAGGGTTATCATTTCATAGAAAACATTAGAGATCAGTAAAAGCACAAAATATAATTTGTTTAAATCACCGGATATATTGATTGTAGTGGTAAGTCTCTGTTTCTACTGCCAAACAGTAATACGCAAATATGCGTTCCAGTTTCGATGATATAGTTGAAGTTACTAGGGTGATAAGACTTAACATCGTATGTCTCAAGGTGATGAGTGTCTTGTGTTGTGTATAGTATTCTATTGGCTCGTTTTTATGAGCAAGCGTATTTTATTTATTTATTTATACTTAAGGTACATTGTTGAGGTATAACGGACTTGTTGCTGTAATAGCATTCTTTGCCAGACAACCTTGGGAGGCAGGTATTATTGCAGGTGCAAGAGTAGCAACTGATGCTACACTAAATAGTTTATATGTAGCTGTAGAATTATGATTAATTAATCATAAATGTGGTAGTAAATATACATAGAGTATATAGACAATATAAATATACACACAGGCATACATAAATACATATCCAGGTATAAAAATATTATTACAATATACAGTGAATGAAATTGATATAGGCGGAAGAGGTTAGTTACGATAATGGTGCCGCAGAAGTCTTATCAAGAGTATCGTTTACCATCAGATGAATGTATCGTCTATTAAATAAATTCGCTTAGACTACAGTGTGGTGAGGGTCTTTGCACAGTCCGTGAGGCGGTGCGGTCGTGACGGAGCTGAACGATGCTGCCTCGCCCCGATCTGTCTGCGTGTTTGTGTGATTGTAGCTGTGCGCGATAACCCCCCGTCCGTACCTTTATCTGCCCGTAATATGTTGCTCCACGGCGCAGGGAACCTTAGAGCAGCAGCGGGTGTCGGTTGCCCACGGATTTATTTCAAACTTCACCAACGCTTCCTTCTGTGAATAATAATATAATTTTCAAGAATAAAAATAAACAAATTGTTTTTGTTTTCTCTCTATTCTAGAGACAGACCAATCTGGAAGAGAGAGAGAAGAAAACCCTTAACGTTTTATATACATACTAGTTGTTGCCCGTTGTATACGCAACTAAAAAACTATTTCCTTATATATATAAAGCATATGACAGCCATTAAATTGGCATAGCGACATACCATTCAAAAGAGAAAATATTAGTAGGATAATCATAAGATCCTAATGTGGCGCCCTACCGGTAATCTTATTATTAGAAGGCCCCCTACTAGATGGACCGAGGATCTGGTGAAGGACGCTGGAATCCGATGGATGCAAATAGCACACCGATTGGAGTGAAAGTCTTTGTGCGAAGCCTAGGCCCAGCAGTGGGCATTTATCGCATGTTGATGATAACCATAGAAACAGAGCCAGCATGGTCTTTTTTAAAATAATCTTCTTGTTCAGTCAATAGACTCTGGACGATTCCATCCAGTAAAGATCATCACACTGATACAATCCAGAGGCGTTTGATCAATATATAAAAAGGTAAAATTCGTTGATAGTTTATTGTTCTTTTCTTGATATAGAGAGTATATGTTGACTCTTCATAATAATAGATTTTTATTCGACGAGGCTGATAGTAAGTTATACGCTAGCTCATAACAACGTGGCGATGGTTAAAGTACTATGATGTTACGTGTTAAGTTTCGTTACCCCAGTAATTTCACTAGCATACAGTCCCATTCAAGCCGGAATACAGTAATATTTTTACATTACTATTTGATTGTAGAAATAGGAGCTGCGGTGGTACCTACCTAGACGGTCTTTGGCAACAGAGACCTATCATGGCAGAACAAAAATCAAATGCACAAGAAGAAAAATTTAAGGAAAATGTAAATTAGAAAGAAAATAGTAAGTGATGTAAAGTAATAGTAAAGAATACAGAGATCGTAAAAATTCCTGTCCAACTTTGCGGGGAACCTACTAGGAGTGGCCACTTAATCCAAAAGCATCAAGATGAAGAAATAGTAAGTAGTTTACATTGGACCTTCAGTTCAAACTTTGTAATTTTCTTTGTTCCCATCCACCGTCGATATTTTATAAGAAAAGTATTTTTATAGAAGATCATTGAATGCGTCAGTAGCATTTGTTGCAAAGCTTTACTGCTTCTTAACTACTTCAGACGTTACCAGTTTATGATATCGTGTAGTAATCATTCCGTAACGTCATCCAGTTACTCGTACGTACGTCGAAGTAAATCCATCTGTGTAGATCCAATCTGATAACGCTCTGGACGTATACGTACACTGCAGCTGTCGCTCTGCCTTCACTTGCAGTCCATCACGGTACCGAGGATTTGTTTTGTAGCTTTGTTTTATACAAGATACGTCGCTAAACGGATTTAACATATTGTTGAACAAATACTAAATAGGAACTATTTGCAATCACAAGTCTAGATTGTCTTATATGTATTTACTGATTTATGTAGTTTACAAATACAAATATGTTTTATTGTGCACTATCATGGAGTTATAAAAAAAAAGAAATTGTATCAGGATTTTTACAAAAGGCGGTCTTAGCGCTAACCCGCTATAGCTGCCATACAAGCTATGGGGTAGAAATTTAGCTAAGTAAACCAAATCAGTAAGGTACACACAAACAGTGAAAAGAAATAAAAATGTTGTAAAATAATACAATATTTTAGCAATTTTACTATATACATACAATGAATTTACTTATTTATTAACACATTTTATTTATAGAATTAACATAACAGAGAAACTTATGTATATCAAAGACACAGTAAACAAAAAGGCGGACATAATGCCACAAGGCATTCTCTTACAATCTGCCTTTCAGAATGTGAAGAGATTAAAGATAAGAAAATACAAATAGATGCCAAAAAAATAAATTAATAATATTGTAAATACAGACATGGCTATTCAAAGAAACTACATAAGAATTATATTTACTTTATACAGTACATGTATTTAAACATACACATAAATAAAATATATATAGAAGAGAGGAAAAAACCAAATGAAATATATTTTCATACATTGTATATATATTTATCTTCATTTGTATTTATATATAGTATTATACATGTGTACATACATGGTTTTGGACGTAACACAATTTTTATATCTTTTAAATCTAACTTTCTCACTTCATCTGCAGCATCTTCCACCTCCTCGGGAAGAAAATGCTAAAAGGGATTAAGTCCGTCTATTGGACCCTAAATTTAGGTGTTTCAATGAAGTTCAAATAAATAAATAAACATTGAGCATCGAGGGATTACAAGTTATCTAAATAACGTATTAATATCTATGTTAGTATTAAAAATCATTTAATTCTGTTGATGTATATAGTACTTTGGAGAAGCGGATTATTGGTAACTGTTGTATAAAAATCTGTCTAAATGCTGTTTATTACCCAGAATTATATTTTAAAAAAACTCTTCTTTAGTTTATTATGCCTAGTTTTTATGTAATATTAAAGTTTTATTGATAAATATAACATTTTTGTAATTTCATTGACGATAGGAATTAGCTTTGTAGTGATTGATATTTAAGTATATTATCACCGCAGCTCCTATTTCTACCGCTAAATAGTAATGTACAAATATTACTGTGTACCGCTTTGTAGTGAGGTATGCTAGTGAAATTATTGGGGTAACGAGATTTTTCATCTTTTGTGTAAAGCGAGTGGGAATGTGGTGCTGTGTATAAAATAATAACCAGCGCCTTGTTTTGGGCAATCGTATCACTTACCATAAAGTTAACGTTGTAAAAAAATTACTTTTATTATAGAAATCTGGTCTGGCATTTAAAAATTTATAAGATATACCTGTTATGGTTGTAAATATTATACTTCTGTAGTTAAAAAAATGGTTATTTTAAAACACTGAGTCTAATTTAAATCGGACGTTTTGATAGAGCACGGCACGGGTCGAAGGTTCACTGAAATCAAAAGGCAGACAATTTTTCAACTTTTCATCGGAGATTGCATGTCCACAATTTATTTTTTATTCTAACATTGATTGCTTGCGATTGACAGCAACAAATTAAAGGGCCACCTGTAAATTTTAATCTGTGACCTCTGCCACCGAGCGGCGCTGCTTATTAGCGGCTCCTTGCCAGCGTCACGTGGACTCGTTTCTTGAAGATTAATCTCCGGAGATTACTGCATTTACTCGTGTTGTACAGGTTATAATCCTATAAAAGAAATGATCTTTAGTGATGTACATCACAGATATATTAGCATAAACAAAACATATAAATATTTGTTTATGTAAAACATGTATATTTAAAGATCGTCAAAGTAACGATTAGCTTTAATAATGCGGCTGTTTTTAGACGACGACGACTTGTTATCACGTGAGCAATTTACTTATCTGCCGTACATGTAAAGACAGACAATAGTATAAATGTGAAGTTTGGAAGACTTTCTTTCTTTTTCCAAAATCTGTCGCTACGATAGAGTCTCTGTCTTTCGGCTGTAAACAAATGTCATTTTTCTGAACAGAAATGCTTTATCATCTGCAGCGTAATTGTAACTTAGCACCATTTGATAATTTAGTTAAGAATTAAGTCTAAAGTAGCATTAATAACGGGAACGGCTGCCATTATAATCTGTACAGTTTCACATCACTAATCCGGAAAGTTAAGCAGATCATAAATATTCGGCGCATTCATTAGAGGTAGAGGTATGTTCGTGACTATTTGTCAGAAGACAATCGCGAGATAAGAGGCGGAGGCGCGCACAGCATACTGATCAGCCAACGCTGCAGCCGGGTGACCCTCATACACCAGGACTCCGCTAAGTATCCAACTTTAAGATTGTAATATAAAATAATGTAAAAGAGAATAGAAAGAAATGTAATGTTTTGTAATAGAAAATATATTATTAAATGTAAATAAATGAAGATAAAATATAGAAATAGTAAAAATTCTTAAAATGTACAATGCGGCGAAATTTGTGTTGAGAGGCGATATTTGAAAGATGACAAAAGGTAAGGATATATAGACAGAGTGAAAGAAGGAAATATAGAATGAAAGGATAAACAAATTAATAAAAGTAGGAAAAGAAAAGAAAGAATGATAAATAAATAGAATTACAAGTTGTCCTTAACTTGTATTTCTATCTAGTCCCTTACTAACCACGAAGAGGAACGGTACATAATAAAACAAAAAGCATCCAATTTAATTAAAAAAATTTTTAGATCTTCTCTCCTCGTGATCTTTTTAGAGTCTGTATCCAGTACTGTACTGCTGGCTGTTGACGATGATGATGACTGGTGCATATTAATATCTATCAAATTTGTTCCAAAAATTACGATTAGATTAAGGTACAGTTTACATACATAAGTATCTATTGATAATCTCCCTCTTCTCTTCCCTTTTATATCTCTGTCCATCTATTGGTCCTTTCCCTCATCCTTTTTCCCACGGCTTTTTCCTCTTCTTTATATTTTTATTTATATAGTTCAGCTTGCGGAGTCCGGATCCGCGAGTTCTGGGACCGACGAAGCTTTCGCGGCCATATTAGTGGTCGAGGGCATCATCACCCGAAATAAAAAATCCAAAAATTACTTTCTTCTTAACATCATCACTGTATTCTGCGGTCTGTGGTTTAGCCTTACCAAATAGACCTGCAAATCCAATAAAGCCATCAAGATGCTGCTGCTTCTCAACAGTTACAAAGGCATTAATTCGTTGCAATATTTCTAGAAGTCTGGTTAATTGTGAATACGGAACTACTCTCTTGCTGTGGACTTAACATGACTAAGTCCTATTCAGATATTAACTATTAATATAGAACTAAGTTGTTTTTTTATATTAGAAACAAATTAATATATTACTTAAAATTTATTGCGTTACTCGAAGTTTTTACTTTGGTTACTATATCTAGATGTTTATTGTACTGTGTGTAGATGGTGTTGTTTAAGAGACTGTCCGGATATTTCCGAAGGTGTGCAGACCCTGGATGCAGCTGCGTGTCTCTGGGAACGGGCGATCTCTTTTTGTTAGAACTTGTTATGACTTCCTCGCAAATATAGTTATGAGAGGGACGTCCGCTGCGATGCTTTTGTCCTGATGCCTCCGCGCTCGTAAACCGATGGGCCCGTCAAAATTATATTACTTATTGTTAAAGCATTGTTCTCGATACAATTAAAAAAAATTGTCGGAGTTATAATGTAATATCTAAGTTATGATTTTTAAAGTGGTAACCGATACTTTTTTTGCTTGGCCCCAAGTTAAGAGAAGCTGAAGATTGTGAAGCGTGCTCATCGAAATATATTGGTTTAATATGTACTATATTGTTAAGTATTTATATAGTAGTCTATCAATTAGTGGTGATCTTCAGTTAATATCGTCTAGATAGCATCCGCATCAAACATTACTGTGGTTTAGTATTATTTAAATGAAATTTGTGGAGTAAAGCAATTCATTTGTTTACTCTTGTTCTGCTATTAGTTCTAGTTTCTATTAGACTTAGTTCTGTATAATAGTTTATGACTTCTTGATTGCTAGTTTCATAGTTGATACCATGAACTATAGCTACTTTATATATACATTCATGAAAATAAAATTAAAGAATTACTTTTTCTAACACCATTAGTTTAAGACTTTTTGTTTTATATGATGATTAGTTTACAGTGTCAAAGTATAAAAAATACTGACAACTGTTTGGTTAATAATGGGTTATTAATTTAAATTAAAATAATTAGTGTTAGTTACAATAAAAAATATATAAAAATAAATACACAATTTATGAATTCAACTTTTTCTAAGAGAAAAATCTATGGAAATTGGACTAACCCCAAAATAATGAGTTTAATGTATACGTAACGTTATCAGTCAATAATACTAAGTTATTAACATTATTACTAAGATTGGAAACTAGGACTTGCTGTAGTATATAGCTCGCTGCAGCTCGTGCTTCTTCTGTAACAACAATAAATATGTTAAACAACATTTGAAACAGCTTTTATACAAGAGTTGGCAATGGATTCAGTCCCAGGACATATCTCGCCTCAATTGACCATTACAAGGCAATGCACTGCCGCTACAGGACGGAACAGCCCCTGACGTCTGTTGCCTGTCTCTCTTATTTATATCCTGTTATCTTGTCCGACAGCCAGGCTGTATGAATAAATAAAATAAACGTTCCCACTACTGGGACTCGGGCCTTTGTCACAAGGGGAGCCAAGGCTGTTGATTTTTCAAATACTTCTTTATGTAGTTAGGGGTGTAAGGGGTTCTACACAACAACTGACGGAACGTGAGCCAACCTCACTTGTTTATGGTGCATTAATCAACAAACCAGACTCTAGCTCCTCACCAATCCGCTTTGGGCCAGTGTGGCTCAAATCCACACACCATTAAAGGATGCCTAAGTCCAGCAGTAGACGTCTTTGTTTTTTAACATAATTTTTTTAAGGAACTTCTCTTGTACTATAAAGTACTCGAAAGCAGTTTGGTGAATTACAATGGTAAGTAGATCCATGTTAGATTGGTATAATTAAGTAGTGGTACATAATTATTGGGTAACCAACTCAATTACTTAGGAGGTCAGTCGATTGTCACGTTCTAGAAAATTACTGGTCATTATAATTTTACTGCCATTTTAATTCAGTGATCATAGTTAGCGGAGTTGCCACATTCAGTTAGGTCGGTAATGTTTAGTTAAAGGTAATAGTAGTACTTTAACTATGATAAAAAAATCATGATTTATAATCAAAGTAGACTAAGTAAGCAGTAAGCAATATAAGTATAGATGTTTAGTGTATCTGTATAAATGAATTGCATTTTTTTATGTGTCCAAAAATTACCTATCACAGAGTTTCGTTTTTAAAAGTATGAGATGAAAGCATTTATATATAGATTCCACAACTTTTGTTTCTTGCGCTATGGTACCTAGGAACCTGGTACACTACTCTTGTAAAGAAGCCTAGGAACTCAACATAATATGTAGACTAGTCTCCAAGTATTAAACTCTGAATATATGAAGGAGAAATGGAGAGAGAAACTTTGTAGTATAAAGTATATTACTTAACTCTACTCTCTTTTCGTCCAATCGCTCTCTTTCTTTTTGTATTACTTCTATTACTTTGCTGTTATTCTCTTATATTTTACCAGAATATAGTTCCACTTATACCTGTGACCTCTCTAGTAATTTTTTTATCATAATTTAGTTTATAATATTCATTATTTAAGATTGTAACGAAAGAATATCCCGAGACTATAGTTATGTCAATATTTATATGTATAATTTGTAAAATATATACATTATTAGTAAAGTCAATAATTTGTTTATTATTATAAATACAAGTATTAAAAATTAATTATTTTCTATTAAATTATTATTGAAGATATAAATAAAACCAAAATTAAAATGCGCTTAGAAACTTATTAAAGATTGTCAGAAACGTTGATTTCCGTGAGATATATACATATAAATGCTGTATGAGAATCAATTTTTTTCTATAAATAAGGTATAAAATAAATAGTAATAATATAGCACCAGTCGGTGAGTAGCCTTAACAGAAACGAAATTTAGCTTTGGCCCAAAAACTTTAATTATAATGTGAAAAGCAAGCGCTGACTAATCATAGAAATTAAAATTTGTTCCAGGGCTGTCAGTCGTTTATAGTAAAAGTTCATTTAGTAAAAAATATTGCAAGTTTATTGGAATTTCATGTAAAAATAATTTTATCCGATTGTATATAAATCCGATAGTATAATGAAAAATGTATAAAAAAGAGATAAAAATGGTAGTCACTAACAATTTTAAAATACATGTTTGTTATAGACAAAAGCTTATGGGTTCTTGCAGTTGTTTTATGTATATAAAAGGAAAAGTGCCAAAAGAAAGGAAATATATTAGTTTCAGTATGGTCTTATCCTAAAATATAAATCATTAGTAATATTGTATTCTTTTTTTACGCTTTATTTAAACTATTAAACTATTTCAATTAATTATCAGATAGTTAAATGTTTTGTTATATATCTTAAATCTAATTCAAGTCCCTAGGTTCATCCGTGGTAAAATTTTAGAAAGTTGGTAAATCGTACTAACATTTCTTTTATTTGTAAGCTTCCAACTTTGGTGTGAACCCTGAGAGAGGCCAATTAAACAGCGTATCATGAAAGCCATAAAGGAATTAATATGGATATTGCAAAATTTGCTCTTTGTGAGATTCTTTATTGACGTAACGAGTTTTAAAATGGGACTGACTGGAGATTACGGTTCAAAGAACTACACTTGAACAATTGAGAGAAGTTAATTGCTTGACGTTATAAGTTGACCGTATAACTTGTAGTTGGAGTACTCACTAGGCTTAGATCATGGATTGCTATTCACCACGGCTTCTTCCCACAGCTTCGAACTTCTTAACAAAGACAGTGATTATGCCGATGCTGTTGAAAGGCTATTTGATTTAGTGGTCATTATCTGTACTAAATATAAATACTCTATACTTTAAGGTTGCATTCATGGCTGTGAGGGTTTCGGATAAATTGGTGCAGCGTTTCCAATTTCACGAGAACGTTGAGGTTGTTCTAATAAGCAGGAGTGAACAGGCAGATAGCCGCCTGAACAATGAGTTGACAATTCACGCGCGTCGGACTGGTGATTGCGTGGACCGTTAGCGCGATTTACGGCCATCGATACGTCCAGAGCCAACCCAGGGCCAAATAGGGGCTGCACGGAGCCAGGTGACAGATGGAGGGACCTTCGAATGTTAGCTTTCGTTATGTTCGCCGCGCCGCCGCTTGCTAAGGAGGTCATTTGTGAAGACAATTGATGTCGAGTATAAAATCTCCGTGCTTGCAAAACATTTTGCTTTTTGTTGGTGTTTTATTTAAAATTTAATTCTCGAATTAGAAATTTTTGTCACACCATCGCCGTTCTTGCGGACCACATTCCCAGGCCCCGCATTTACCTAACGCGGCCCGCCGTAGATCACTAGATCGGATAGATCCCGTAGATATGCGGGACAGCGGTGTCCGCTTCGGCGATAGCATCAGCTGCAGTCGGACAATGCTCGGTATTTGGAAGGGAAAACAGGGGTACCGCTGTTTTGACATTCGCGGCAGAGGCTCGTTTGTTTGGATATCGATTTTATTGGTTAAATGTCAACCGGTTAGCGGATAACAGGGTTTATTGATCTCCAAACGGATGAGTCATTCCAACTGGTTTTATTTATGTAATATACCAATTCTTTGTTAAGATCTTAATAACTCATTAAACATAACAACAGAAATGTAAAGTTAAACAATTATCATAGAAGTCAATATTGAAACTTACAATATACTTTAATCTCCTTTTCATGTAAATTGGATCAATATTTAACTAAATTGGTTTTTTGTAATTTAAAGATACAAATATTCTAACTCTAGGCCATCCTTTGCATAGAACCGTTCTTTCATACAACTTCAGTTAATATTATGTACTCTTTGCTCATACTCATTGCTCTGTCTATATATAAACTAATCTACATCTTTTAGGTTCTAAATTATATCCAGTATACAAAATAAAAATCCGCGTTTTTATTATAATTTCTTTCTACTTAAAACTTTTATTGCAAAACCTTACAATAGGCAAGAAATTTTATGAGTGTTTGTCTTTTTGCTATAAGTACATTAATGTTTTCTTTGCTTATTCGTAGTTCTTATTCCATTGTAATTATGTATGCCTTAATGAATGTAAGAAATTTCGACACTTAAGTATATTAATCTAACGTTTGAGATAAAACTGTAGAGCTTTTTTTTTTTTTTTTGATATGCTCTTTTATTCCTCGGACTATTGTCGGTGACCTTGTTTGCTTATCAAATACTTGTTTGTTTTTATAATTTTTATCTACTAATAGCAAAAGACGATAATTATGATA
>DWLS01007140.1:0-10999 GCA_018246255.1 Pachliopta kotzebuea | reverse complement strand
ACTTAAAGTAAACAACACATGTTAATTTAAACATTTATTAATTGAATTTAAATTAAAACTTCGTGGTCGCGAAAAATCAAAATGTATTGCGACCACAAAGCAAATACCAACATCCTACAACTTTATAAACATATATAATAATTTTTTTACTTCATAGATACCCTTATAAATAATGTATATGTTTTGATATTATAAGATAGTATGATGTAAGTAAATAGATACTATCGGTGTGTGTGTGTTGAGATCCACTATCGTGGACCTCGATTTTCATTTCATGAACCCTTAAATTTTTTTTCGCTGACGTTAGGCCCTTTGCAGGTGGTCATAGACCCCTAGGGGTCGATATACACCACTTTGGGAAACACGGGTGTAGATGGTAATACCACTTTTTAGGAGACGAGGCATTATTTGGTTCACAGTGTAATTGGATTGATTTTTAAATGAGATTTTATTTTACTATAATTTTTTTTAAAATAATTTCAACGTCCTTTCATAAAGATTCGTTACGTTTGCAGAGGCTAAGGACCTGAGCTACGTTTACACGGCGTCGGGAGTACGCGTGTGGTGGTCGGAAGCAGGCGAAGGCGGGAGTGGGACCCTGGGAGGGCGCTGTGTTCGCTACGCTCAGAACATCACGCGCCCCGTGGAGAACTGGCCCACCATCAACGTCAGCGCCTCATATGTTGAAGTGCGTACCAAAATCATTACACTCATAAGTATAATGATGGTCCCCCCACTAGCTGTAAGTCTCTGTTGCAGGAGAGCGTATAACTAGACACCACCGCAGCACCTAAATAATAGTATCCAAATATTACTGTGTTCCTATTTATAGTGCGTTGTAGCTAGTGAAATTACTGGCGTAATGAGACTTACCACTCTGTGTCTAGGTCACCTGCATTATGAAAGTCGGGCATGAGCATTACTTAATATTAAGAGTGCGTTCGGCTCATCAAATAAAAAAGAACATTCGAGTCGGCCGTTGAGACCGTAAGGTCTTTAACAATCAACTATTAGAACGAATGTTAGTAGGATCCGAGAAAGGCGGATCTTCGACCTGGTGAAGGTCTTTGAAGAATCTATTTGGAGGTTCTTATGGGAGTCTTATGGCTACAGTTATTATGTATAGGCTGATAACGTTGTCGATAATCACTAACCATCAGGTGAACACCAAGCTCATCTTGTCGCTACGTGGAATAAAAATAATGATTTTCGTAAAACTGTAACCTGAGTGATAAATTATTAAAGAAAAAAAGTAATAGTAAGTATTAAAAATTCTTTCGATAATTTTTAAGCAGTTGGTAGGCTAAGTATTTGAACGCTTTGCATTGTCTGCAGTTGAATAACTTGGACCCTTCGCTGCCTGTATACGTAATGGTGACGCTGCCGGGGCCTGGAAGACCTAATCAAGTGCTCACTATTCCTCCGCGACCGATCGACAACTACAACTTACACCTCAGTGAGTTTTATTTTGAAACTATGGGCTAATGGGATATGGGATTGTATTTAATGCTCTTTATGGAGTTATCAACACACAATCGTCTTTTATAATAGAGGATGTTAATTCTGCGTGAGCTGTGTCGTTTCACGATACCTCATATGTGCGATAGAGAGGCGTGTGTGTGCATGGATGAATAACGATAGTGTGATATGCATTGTCAATGTCTTAGGAATCAGATTGTTAAAGTTGATTATTTAAACCAGGTTTTCGTAATCCTTATTTCGCGAAAACTGACGTATTTAACTCTCATCTTTTGCAGACGTGTTGATCAGGATGTGCACCTTTAGCTTTAAAAATACTTATTATCACACTCCTATATACAATTATTTAAGGTCATCTAATAGTCTACGGTGTTACCGAATTGTTGATTAGATGAATAGCCCTTCTAATGTTTCCACTTCTGGGGTCTGAGCCTGCTCTCATAAAGAGAAAGCCGGGGCTATGTATTTTATATATTCATTGTAAAGATTATTTGTACTTGTTTTAAATTATTGTTCCTGCTATCCGTAGGCATCGGGCTGAGCGTAGGAGTCGGCGTGCTGTGCGCGCTGTCAATTGCGGCCGCCTGTTTATGGAGGAGGTACAAAACGAACCGATCACCCATCAGGTTAGTTTTAACGACTATTCAAAATCTAGCTTTGTTTGTTTGTAGTTCATAGGATGTAGTTTTGCTATACATTTATTAAAGACTGTAATATGACGATGTAAACGACGGCTTTAAAGTAAAAACTTTTATTCAGGACGCGCAGAAGAAATCGGTCAGCCTCTGACGGAATGGATGAAGTATGCACGGAAATGAAGGTAAACATTTCAGGGATCTCTCTGTTCTATCAGCCGCTCAATCTCTCTCTTTCTCTCTCTCTCTCCGTGGCATTTATTATTCCCATCTGATGGTGGAGTCTGCCTTTCTGGTCTTTCTCTTCCACTTTGCTCTGTCGGACCCTTCTTCTTCGGTAACCTTGCAGAACTTTAGATCGTTTTTGACCACATCTGTCCATTATGTCTTTAGCCGCCCTTTGTGTCTGGACCCCGTGATGTTCAGATTGACCATAACATTTCCAACATACCACCAAAGCCGCTTAATCATCGCGCTAATTGACCCACCCGCTGTTGTATCAGCTTATTAATCTGCTGTGCAATATCCCCGACCTTTCTTTTTCTGCTATTCTCATCATCATTTATTACTGTCATCACTCCGTTATACCTTCTTTTTATTCATGTTCATTTTGAGAACCATTTTTTGAGTTGATAGTCTGTTATGGTAAAATAAACATACAATAAAGAAACAGTATTTTCTATTAGTGCACTTCAAACTTAAGCGTTATACTTTTTTTTGGAAAGAATCGATTTTATCAAAAGTATTTTTTGATAACAAACTAGTATTGTTCACTTCATGTTTATAATATATGGAACATGAATAGTAGATTTCTAATTGTTGAGAATATGGTGAGCTTTCACATTATAGTTGTATTTAAAATAATGCTTTCAATCTTAGGCTGGACCGGCCGGCGGTGAAGTGGGCGGGCGTCTGGCCAACGGCGGCGCTTGCGGCGAGCCGCTACTCAACGGGCACGTACATGCCCACACGCACGTAAGAACAAGCACACAAAATAAATTCACATACATGAATTAGCGCAATCATATCAAAAAGTTAGCTGCCTCCATCACGCAGTAGCTAAACTCTAGCCTATAACACGTAGGTTCCTAGTTGAATTCCAGGGTTATTTGTTGTAGGATATGATTGAAAGTAGGTCTTCTCGGACTCGCCTGCTAATCTGCTACTATCACAGCATTGCTATGTTTAGGCTGTCAACATATTAAAGCGGAGTATTCTCGGCGAGTACATTTGACCATTTTCGGACTTCTTGTCGTTTAATATGACGCGAAATAAGCGTTAAATTAGCTTATGATGGACATGTAAAGAAATTAAACCACTCAACTTTTGTTAGACAATATATATATATACGTTCATAGTTACAGCACTTCCACTTAGATTCGTACAACAATCGTAATGTGTCCTCCGTCCCTTGCTCACCTCTTGTATACACACTAACTATCCTCGAACACGTTTCATACGGAACTCAATTCCTTTTTAATAAATCAACTTACAACCCAATCGAGTTAAGTTTCACATTAATTCTTTTAAAATTGTTGCTAACATTTACAATCATATTACACATGTAAATCTTTAGCATATCGATTCAATTTGACAAGAATATCAGTAGAATCGTAACAGTTACATACATAGTTCAAATATATTTTTTACTATACGTATCTTGAATTGACTAAATTAATGATACATGTAGTATTAAAATAAGAGAGATTCTACAATAACAATTCTTAGAAAATATTGTACAAATATTTCATATATCGATTACACGTTTACGGAACGACAATAGTCAAGTGAACATCTTTTACAATTGATACTGTCAAATAAATATACAAAATCTTATATTATTTTACATGTTGGTTTAACAATTTTTAAAAGCATTACAAACAGAACATTAGGTTAAGAGAATTGTATCATAATTAAGAATATTAATGATTACCTTTAAAAAATGGAGTTTTCTTTAAGAGTCGTTGTGTTAATAGGCGAAGGCGCCGAATGGAAAGCTGAAAATAGGGCGAGTGTACGAGGCGTTCGACGTGTCGCGTAGCGATGCGGACTGCGCCGAGAGTGTGCTGCACGACGCGCTGGACACCTCCCGACCCCCGCACCCCCGCTCGGACCATCGCGGCACACCACCCAAGCTGCCCGACGACAACATGAACTCCGAGCTCAACATGAGCGCGGAACAGCCTACGCTGCAGCCGAACGGCT
Organism: Pachliopta kotzebuea; assembly: GCA_018246255.1. Lineage (NCBI taxonomy): Eukaryota > Metazoa > Arthropoda > Insecta > Lepidoptera > Papilionidae > Pachliopta > Pachliopta kotzebuea. Next base: position 6,680 of record DWLS01007140.1, on the reverse strand, counting down.
GACCGCGCGCCCCCCCCCGCGGAACTTTAGAACTACACGGGGGTGGGCGACCCCCCACGTTGGAGCGCATCCGACACCAGCACTGAATAGATTGAGATTGTACAGATACCCCCCCTTCACTTAGCTAGACGGATGATGTCCGCGCGTGGAAAGCTTAGGCGTGTTTTGTTCCTAATCTAGACTTTATTTCGACTCATCAAGGCTGATTTTCGCTAACAATAGCACGGGTTTAATGCGTTATTATCATCGGTGGTTCCGTCGACACACGTATAGATACCACAGTCGCCACTAACGCCACGGCGCGGTTGCGCGGCTAGACAATAATGCGGTGATCACCTCAAAATGAGTCGGATACCGAGATGGCCGGCGCCGTATCCACGCACCCTTGTATTATATAGGTTGTATGTGTACACAGTATAAAGATACTTGTATAGTAAAAGAAATACTATAAAATAGAATCGACCGTTAGTTCAACTTAAGCGTACAAAATCTAGACCAAAATGGAATCCAAACACCCGTTTTATACCTGAACATTTGTATATAGCTCGAAACTATTTTATCTACGTTGAACGAGAACTATTTATTTCACCGCTGTGTGTATTTTTTTGTTTATTTAATCAACACATAGACAAAGCCTGAGAAGCTAATTCAGTTACCTTTCACATAACATTCCAGTTCTGGTAAAGTTGAAGTTTTAACAAATATCAGACCTTTTTTTTATATTACCCATAGATTTTTTTCATTCATATTATATTCCTGTTATATTTAACAGTTACATAGCGGTCCGGAGTTGTTTTACTCACCTCTAGCTACTTGAATACCTAAGAGAGCAGTTAGATAGATGAAAGAAATTGTAAAAAAAAATAAAGTATATAAATATAAAATGATTACAACGAACTAACTGATATTATATGAAATAGTTTATTGATAGTGTTACTAAAGTTACGAGACGTTATCAGTTGTGTCCACCCTTTGTGGTGGGACTCGGTTGTTGAGTCTTTTTTTTTTATTCATGAGCGACGGTAGCGCGTCGGTCATTATTCCATATCACAATTATATCTACCTCATTTTCTTCGCTGTAAGGTTCTTTTTAGATGTTAAACGAATCGATGTTGAATCGATAATTTATTTTTCTTCGATACCCATCGACATCCGTATCCCGCTGCGGAAACCGTTCGCGCAGCACCTAGTATTCCTTTTTTTATTTATTCTAGCACTAAGTTGTTTTTCACTGGTTTTAATTTTATTAGTTGTTTAACACATTGCCCACATACACACCGCTCCTCGGTCTATTGTACTGAAACAGAAATAAACCCAGTTCCTCTCTCACACACATATATATCTATATCTATATTATTTCATGTTGACGTTTAAAGTTTTAGTGTAGGTTCGACTGTCGAGTTTTCAAAATTATAACATATAGTTATATCTCTATACAACTCACCTCTTATTTCCTATTGACGATTGATAAATTTATGTAGCAGAGTCGGGAAGCGGTCGCGTACCGCCTTAAGTATTTATAACGAAGCACCTAGGTACAATTTATTTGTGTAAATTATAAGTATTTTGTAATGACGGCGGCCGCGCCACCGAAATTAAGGGCGCAGGTGACATTTATATGAATAAATTATAGAAAAGAATCGATAACGCAAAAATAAACAGATGAAATATTTAAAAAATGAAATTAATACATTACGATAAAGATTATTTATCTCGTTGAAATAATTGAGCGTAGTATCGCGGGCGCGGCCGCGATTGTAAATAACTCAGTTTAGATCGATGTTATATAAATCGCCGACCATGTACCTGAGAAATTCAATTAGATTAAGCTAGACGTAGAGTTAGATCTTAAAATCTAGAATTTTATCATTGTCGCTAGGTTTTGTCACAGGGTCTAAAGCTTCTACGTCGACACGGTGAGCGCGTATACCTTACCCCCTCCAACCGCTACACACTTGACACTGACCCCTCCACCGGCTTCCTCTCCAACGCAATGTTATTTGTTACGATCGAGTTTCGATGTTGACGTATTTGTATTAATTGGACCAATTGTTGGCCAAATATTATCTACTTGTATATATATATATAATTGTCAGATTGTTGAAACTAAATATCGATGTTGCCATCTCGTATCGGGGATGAATTCCTTTCACAAATAAAGTACCATAAACAATTTTATGTATATACGTTAGAAAGCTGTTTTGTTGAAAATATTTTTTTAACTTGTAATTACTCAAAAGTTCATACAGAATATTAGCTTTGTTAATCATTGCTAATTGCATACGAACTTAACATTCGGTTATGGTTATGCAAGTACATATTTGCACATTGCATACATAGTTGGTAATGTTATCCCCGGTACTGGTAAGGTCATAGTTGTGGTTGGTTGGTTGTCCGGGATATAGTTTTTCATTTACTTCAATGAGTGTATGTATTATTTTACGTTCACTAATGGTTGTGTCCCGTTGTATTTATTTATATCCCGCATTACGTAGTATATTAAGCAAACTCTTGTGGATTATATAAATATCTGTAATTTTCTTAAGCGGAAATGTAAATTTAAAATAACTACAAACACCTGGACAATGTACAAGATAATCATATATAACTTTACTACAAATATAGCGATTTAGGAATGTTTTGATGCCGGTTTCGATGGTCGTCGGTAGTGATAAGGATGTGTCAGAAGTTTAAATATTGAGCACATGGCACCTAAGTAATTCTGTTTCAAATCACTGAAGCTCCTCTCAATTCGATTTATATAAAAAGTATTATTAAACATCTAAAAGTTGGTTAATACATATTTGCCACATCCATATAATTATCGTCGTTCGAAATAAATCAAAATAGATATAGACTAAGTAACAGAACACTAATATTATATGATAATGATGTTTACTATTATTTTATTGTTGTAATGTAAACAAAAGTAACTTCTACTTTGATTGGACATCTCCATTGCAAGCTTACATATAGTTTATTCATTGATTTTAATTATTTGAAAAGAGCTAGTGTTTTAATTTTAATTTTAAATTTCATTCTTGATCACCTGATAGATGTCCACTGGCTTCCTCTCTGTTATGGAGGCATTTGGGCCATATCCCACCACGCTGGCCCAATGTATTTTGGAAGGGAGCCAGAGCCTACCGTACACCAATAGTGGGCAAGGTTTCCTTGGGTCCCGATAGTTGTCGTGTTTCTTTCACCCCTAATCAATTTAATTACATTATTCTTAACTAATTTCCTTGTAAGATTTAGTATTGTCATTTTTCTTAGTTGAATTTCAAATCAATTCTTATATTGTAGATTCTCTATTGTAACCTCCACGTGAGCCCTAATGCTTAACTTTGAATATTTTATTTCGGTTTCCCTTTATATTAATGTTACTTTGCTTTATTGGTTGAGTTATGGTCAATTCAATTTCTATCCTCTCCTTTAGAGGTATGTTTGTTTGATAATAGATGTCCAATCAATTTGAATAACAAGCTGTATTACTGTTAGCTTGCAGTAGTGTTTCAGTAAGTATAATTATTTGTACACGTACATATATAATTGTGTGGCGTGTGTCTGCATCACGTCGGCTCGTCCGTCCTTGTGGTGTGAGGGAGTGGATAAATGTGGCTCCTAACGAAAGCCTGATGAGCGTGCCTACTAGTTCTGAACTTCACCTTTAACTTGTAACTTGAAAGTTGTAAACAAAACTGCCGGTGTCGCGTTTCGGCTGTAGATGGCGCTGTTCGGAAATCCTATTTAAATGGTAATTTAACTTTGATGGCTATATCCATCTATAAACATTTAAATTATCATACCACAGCGTTTATTAAGCGGAAAATTTATTTATACTTTAAATATTTAGCGGGAATATGACTACTGACCATTTAATGTATGGCCGGCTCTATACGTTTACTTACGCGCTGTATAAGTTCAAAATCAAAGCAATGCGGAAATGACGCTATCTTATATAAAACTGGTTTAACAAACCCATTACCCACAAAATGGTTTAAAATCAATTGCAAGTAATTAAACTCATGGTAATATTTAATATCCAATGAAGCCTTCCCTTTGTTAAATTCCTTATCATTGGAGGTTAAACTACTGCACTATAATAAGTGAATAGTATGAGATATAACAAAATCGTATAAAGGCCCACAAATATTGTTAAGACATATTCATTCCCAAAGAATTTAGTATTGAAAAAATTAAAAGTATAAACTTGCTGATGTAAGCCTCCAATGTAATAAGCTCTAATATAAATCGTGATAGACTAATTGTTTGAACGCAGGTCTTCTACGAAGGTACAGGGTTCAAATCGGACCTGCTCTAATGAATTTTTCAATATGTAATTTGTATAACATCAACTAATATCATGTGATTTAAGCTATATATCAAATCATCTATAAAATATATAATATAAGCGTCATTTCAGAAATTTCTAGATCTTTCCGGAGTCTGAGGAGTGATCTGTTTGTGAATAAATTTTTATATATTCATTATTTTAATAATAAATCCCGCGTTAAGTTTCCGGTACGTTATTGCTTTGGCTTATACTGGAAGCAACACTCCAGTGTTTTGAACCTCGTTGCAGCGACAGTTCATCTTTACTGGGTTCCGTTAACTCTTACATTGTTCTATTGACTTTAAACCGTCGGATATTAAATTGTTTATAAATAAGCGATTGGTTAACAAGTTTCTCGTGTAAATTTGATCAGTTCAAAGCAATAATTATTCGTTTATTGTTTTAGTGATAGTTCAATCAGCCACGGCCACGGTTGATGGTACGGTGAGGTGGTATCGAGTGATTTCCACCAGCACTATAAATGTCAAATTGGTTTGCGTGTACTTAGCCGAGAGTCCAGAATTTTACTATGTGACTCGCACGGAGACTGTTCAGACGAATGTGGAACAGTTGATGGGTCACTTGAATGTTTGGTTTGCAATTTGCTAGACTAGATGACGAGGCGGTGCTTTGAGAACTTAATACTGCAGCCGAATCCCGTCAGATGCTGAAGTGAAGCGTTCGCAAGTCATCCGCTGTAGAGGAGTAAGTCGAGGGCACAGCCCACTTAGGGTATATACACAAACGTGGTGAGCGAAGTTAATCAATTGAGGCCACCACGTCCGTTTCGTGTAAATAACGCAACGGGAATATTTCGATTCTTTCCAACTGCTTTATTTCTATCGCTTCGTGTTTTTAAGTTACCTTGGTTAAGTTTTGCATTCATGTGATTTCCATTTTTTTTTTGTTTATATCAATGCCATAGTTTTATTTTTGCAATTATTACTATTCCGTCAATATCCGATGTGTTTTTTTCATCGATAAATGAACCACAAACAAGTATATTTTAATTTATATATTTTTAGTTGTTTTGTTTATATACATATAATATTCGCTTCGACGCATGCGCACCGTTCGTTTATTATTTTGTCTATAGAAATGAGTCGAAATGTTCCGGTTCTATAACTTAAGTATCATACAAAGCGGGTTGTGGGGACATGTTGCGTGTCCGTTTCTTTAATTTATTAAGCGAAGTTATTAGCCAAATACCACGTAAGTTACACTGCGAACAGTTTAATTCGGAACACGTAAACATCAAGCTACATCCGTTTGGATGCCGGCAAGTCCGGGGAGTCCGTCCGCGGACCGGTCCCCGTCCGGACGGACCCTCTTGTTCCCACAATAAATTAAGATTAGTTGATAATTTATAATTGAATCTACCTCAACCAAATTACCCATTAACGTTGTTTATAAGTGTTCTCTTGAGTCTTATTATTATTATTATTACTAATAAAATTACTGAATTGTAGTGTTTTTGATAATAAAGTTATTATTAGTTCCAACTTCCCATTTTGATACGGTAACTATTGTTACCAAATGTATTGAATGCGGGCGGCGTTGCGGCGGCGAGGCGGATGTGAACGAAATTAAATTTTGAAAATATGAAAGAAATTTAACGTTAACCGACTTTTATTTCAAAACATCCCCCACAACTTCTCATACACCCTCATCCCTTCCATCCTTCTTATACCATACAAAAGGTAACATAAGTAAGTTGTAACTCATAAATTTGTAAAAACAAAAATTTCTAAGCAGATACTTCTTTCTAAAAATATACAAGGAGGAAGTTAATTCTTTAACCTGTTAACCGGGGCATTTTGTTCAACTCTACAATGGGTATTTTTTTTTCTCTATAATTATAAGTATTATCATCTCAATAAAAGGAAATGTTCTTATTGTACTAAATCTTTAACTTATTGTACTCGGTTTTTATTGAATAACACGTTATTAGTGTGCGTTTGGGAAAATTAATTATTCTCCCATGCGCCATACGTCACTTATACCTCCAAACCGATCTCCCTTTTTATTTATTTATTAATCCATCCCTTCCGACTCTGCAAAGGCTCCACATCAATATCAGCGCTGCAGCATTACAATTAAAGACCTGTTCAATATCATATCGCAATAATCTATATTATATATATCGGCGCGATAAATGGTTCGCGGCAATTCAAATCAAGAAAACATCTTTTATCTGTTTGGAATCGATTGTAACTTGTAATTACTTAAATCTTTGTCCAATATCACTTCTTATAATGTAAAGCAACACTTGGTTAATAACACCACGTGTTATTTCAATACCTAACCTAAAAATATAAACCGGTTTTTGCAACCATCACTATAA
>DWLS01007139.1:0-11000 GCA_018246255.1 Pachliopta kotzebuea | reverse complement strand
TACGATGTGGGCGTCTTCAAGAAAAGAGTGAATAGGCATTTGCTAGGTTAATGCGCTTTACCATCATCGACCACATCTTCCCTTAACACCAGGTGGGATCGTGGTCAAGCATTAACCTATACATACGTAATAAAAAAAAGATCTTCGTCGATTCATGACTTCATTTTGTATAAAATTAAAAAAGCGAATTTAACACGATATGTAAGTTATAGGTTTTTTCGCAACATGGTGCTAGTTAACATGGTATACGCGGTACCATATTGCGCTTGTCGCCTTGAGACGTAAGGCATTAAATCTCTTTACCCTCGTTCAAACCGGAATATAGGTATGTTTGCACATAACTGTTTGGCTGATGAAATAGATGTTGCGACGGTTCCTTCCCAAATGCTCTCCGTCAACAGAAACCTACCATCACTACATAAAGTAATATCAAGTTATGCATTTCTAATTATAACAAAAAAAATTCAGCACTAGGACAAACCATTGCGGTTCGTTGTCTTAATAACAAACAACTTTATATAGTTGACAAATTCATAATCAATTAATAACAGGTATATCTCATATTTTTACAAAAATAAAAAGAATAAGTAAGGACGTTTATTATGAACTACATGCAATATAAAACAAGTAAACCGTACGTGTATTTCATAAAAAAAGACCGTCAAATTTAGTATCCGAAATCCGATGCCGGTTCAATAGGTTCGCGACTGTCCACATACATCAAAGAGCGGTCGGAGCTGAAAATGGCGACATCATTAGTCTTGAACAAATCACGGTTCAACAGAGCAGAAACTCTTTAGAGCACAAAGGTGTCGGCGCGCCGGACCGCCAGCAGCTCCCCTACATACGTTTGAACTGCGAGTATGCCATTCCCACGAATCCCTAAGTAATGTTCTTTAAAAGTCTAACATTTGTTGGTCGAGTTTTTCGATTTTCCTCATTACTATTTATCACATACGATATCAACTATTTAATCTATAATGAATTTACTAGTGGTAGGTCTCTGTTATCGGAGACCGCCTAGGCACATACCACCGCAGCTCCTATTACGCCCGACGAATAAGACTGTGCAATGAATATTGCGTTATGGTTTGAAGAGTGCTGTAAGCTAGTGAAACTACTGGGATAACGAGACTTAATACTTCATATCTCAAGGTGTTAGGTGGAATGTGTTGCTGTGTATACCATCTTAACTAACACCATGTCACATGCAAACGTGTTACTTACTATAGCTTACTAATATGGCATACTAATGGCTTGCTCGTCTCGCTGCTTTATCAAATAAATAAAATCATCACATTTAAAACTGAGTAGTTTTTTAATTTAGTTAAATTTTTTTACGAAGAGATGACTACCTGTGATCTATACGTCCAATGGTGCGCAGTGAGTATCTTCCTTACTAACGCCACATTATTATAAGTAAACTACACATTTTGCTAGATTGAAATCTAATAAAACATTGTGAACTACTAGTTCAGAGGCAAACAGAAAGAGCTTTATTGTTTAAACTTAGCTACGTTAACTAACTGGACAATTAATGCGCCGAAAACCTTCAATAGAAGGAGAGGAAGGACTTCGTAACAAATATTAAAATTTGACAGCTTAATATTTAATAGAAGCTCATAAGTTACGGTTTACCTGATATATGTCTCACTGGCAATTTCAATTTTGAATTGAAAATCGGTTTACGTTCCTTCTGATAAGTATAAAGTTTAAGTTGTGATGCCGTCGAAGTGAGCACCAACTTAATTAAACTTAGCGTCAATAGCTAATAGAATCAGACTTCGCCTTGGATAAATTCATTTCAAATAATGAAAGGTGTTGAAGTTAATATTCCTAGATATTAATCAAGTACTTTGGAGGGGTTTTTGTAGTTCTATGCTTTCACATATTTTATAAAGCAACGGTCAGGTTTGGGTAATGTTTATTTAAAACTTACGGCAATGTCAATTCAAAAAACGGGAAACGTCCATTCTATTTGTCATTTTCCAAGTATGATATTGAAGCGAAGGTCGCATTGTTTCACTAACTTAAATGTCCTTAAGCGTTCCTCGAGAGAGGCCTGTACCCACCAATGGATTGCCGCAGGCTGTTGATGAAGATGAAACGTCCATTAAAATATACACGTTATGGTTTGGCGACAAAAATAGTTCCTACGACAATGTCTACTTAGTCTGCGATATCCAAGATTTACCCCACGTAAACTATATATTTAAATTAATAATATATTTTTGATGTTACTCATTAAATTGTATTTTGTCCATTAGCAAGTATTTAGTAAATGAAATATATTCGCATTATAATAAATAATACGGTACACATGTTATATGTAATTTGCATCGTAAATAAATCAACCTAGATAAAACTTCATTGCTCGCGTAAATAACAAAAGTTACCCGTACAAATGGAGATCGCCATTTACATCGAGTCATATTTATTTAACCAACAAAGGAAATCAAATGTGACGCACATTCCGTCCGACTTACTAATATCATGAATATAAATTGAAACATCATGGATATTTATGCAGGGTTGGACGCGGATATTGCTCACAGCAGCACGGCGGGCAGGTGTTCAGACAATGTGCCCGCCACCAATACATTCCTGATATCAATATTTATGCCTATTACCGGCCCGATCACAAGAAATACAATACCATCATTCTAGCTCCGTAATATTCATTGCGGGATCGAACCTTTTCACTTCAACCTAAAAGATTACCGAATTTTATTTTCCATATCGATTTCACGCTCCAGTTTCCGGAGCATTAATCTCATTCCAAAGAATGGAGTATGTAAAGTATTAACCGTTGACAAGCAGATCGAATGCAATTAAAATAATCCCACAACGTTTTAAGCGCTCGTAACAACATAATACGGAGTTAACGCTTAACACGCGGCTTTCTGAACCAGCCGTGATTGAAATTATCAACTAATTACTGAAACGTTTCGCTTTGTAGAATATTACCCCGGTAACGCACATAATTACTGCTGATTGAAAGCACAAATAGAGTTATCGTACAATGAAATAAATCACATTAATCGAATATCCATCGACTTAAATTACGGCGATGGTTTTGAAAAAGGATATGGTTTTGCGTGCAGTAATCAAGAGCCGGCGTTTGGGATGCCCACACAGTTTGTGGCGCAGATTGCAGATATCTAGTCGTCCGGACGGCACCTACGGCGAGATCGCATTCCTCTACCAGATAATCACTATCAAAGTAATGTAGGTGGAAATAGATGAACGACCTTAAGTGTCCTAGGGCTGAAAAACCAGCTAAGATCAAATACAAGACGTTGTATATTAATATAATTTGATCGTATACTGCAATGCATATTTAAAGCAATTATTAAAATTTTTCTTATTACGTTTAGTAGTAGCGAGATAGTCGGCAAAGTTAATATATTTTTTACTAAATATCCGCTAATCTGCGAGTATTTTGATACCTTTTCGGTAAAAACCCACTGACAAGCTTATGACATTCATCCGATGCTTCAATATATTGAACCAAACCGCGTAGTTCCACAGAAAGATACGACCACGAATAAACCAATTTCTGGGCAGTAAATACATACCTCCGCGAAATCACTAAACTATCAAATAAATTATTTAATTCTACCGATTGGTTATTTTTCTACCTAACAAGGATAGTTGTAACGTTGGTAGACGCGAAATCAAAGCACACGAATCCATCTTAAATCAAGTTGTTTGTTCGCACTAAAATCTGTAATCCATGCACGTAGCTTTAATTTTTCTATAATTAATTTATAGTACGCATGAATTAAATCCTGACGTACCAATCTTAACAATGTAATTAGGGTTCTCATCCGATTATTCCAGGATCCGTAAATACGGATCTTTCAAGAACTAAAATCTGTAGTAATCCCGATTAATTTTACATCAATCGATCGTTACATTCGGATTGTCCAAATAAATCAGCACTGTCAAAGAGCAATTGAAGTGTTAATATGAAGGTAGACTGACTTCTCTTTAAAGACATTTAAAAACTATAAGAAAAAATATTAAATGTTCTAAAATCAATTAATTCATTTACTGAATCCTAAAACCAAAATCATACCTCCAAATATCACCAAAATTACTTATGATCTATAAAAAATGTAAACAAATCGAAAATGAACCAAAGTAATTTACCCTAAAATTATATAATTTTTCCCAACAAATTACCCCAAATCAATACTGACTTTATACACTGACAACACCTGTGTTGGGAGTTCGAAAATGGCGGTCATTTGACACGGACGAAAATATTCTTTGATAATGTTTTATACAGGATTTACTGTACTACATGCTATATGTTTGCGTTGTCTTTCGTTTTACGAATGGAAAATTGTCGCCAAAGCTCTGGATTCTCTTTTATATTAGCAGAATTTCACTTTTATACCGATCAATTTTTTATCCCCTGTGTATTCTCACCATCACTAGAAATTAGCGAAATTATTGCGCAGAGCAGTAGAAGCCATAAACCGAAAATAATAATAATAACACGTGTGTTCGTCCGTTCGCGATGACAACTGTCACCGATTATTCGCATCTACCGACCAACATTAATAATTATTCCGAACTAATAAAAAATTATATAAAAATATACCGATTTATTTACCATACCATACCATTTTTTTTTTAATTATTCTTTTTTTATTATTTTTTTTTTACCGGTCGCGCTGGAAATCTATTGGAGAGGCCTACGTTCAGCAGTGGACTGCAATAGGCTGAGATGATTGATGATACCGATTTAGTCAAATTTTTAAAAAACATCGCTCTGCTAGCAAATATAAAGTCAGCTATACTCGCAGCTGGATATCACGGTTTTTTCATTTAAATAAAGTATAATATAAATACCTTAAGAACTGCTGTGACCTACTTCGAGGTACCCCAATCCGCTTCACACTACACTTTGTGTATAGATGTTGGGTGTATTGTATATATAATACTTATTTTCGTATATCCAAAATCTTTTGATTATAATCTTTTTTTCGTTGATAATATAGCGCTTACGATCCGACTGCGAACCCGAATTTCTTCGAACTGTCACTTTGGCACAGATTATAAAGCAACCATCTATTGCTGCTTTTTTTTGAAAATTATATGGCTTGTAACGACCAATATTATCCTTTTTTTTTTGAGATTTCATCACCTGGTATTTACACCAATATGATACATGGAAGACAAATAATTAAAATTGTTTTAGTTAAGAATATTACTCTTCAATGTGTGTTAAGTTATAATAAAAGAAAATTTAAACCCGTTCTGGTATTCAATTACTTTTTGTGCTCTATCATGGACTTTTGAAAATGAATTCTTACTCAATTTTCATTTTAAAATGGAAAATATAAAAACGGGCTGTGACTTTGCTGGAATTATTTCAAACACAAAACGGTTCAGAATGGATTTTGCAACGTGCGATTAATCTTTACAAGGTCCTGGGTTCACGCCTACTGCTATTCGCTTATAATTTACTTATATTTGTTTATAAAAACAGATAGTTACGTGACAGAAGGATCACGACGCAAAAAAAGATTTTTATAATTTAGTTTTTTTATTGCCTTTATTACAGCGGAACTATGTACAAAATGTTTTTGTTATGTAACAGTATTTTTCAATTAGTTGAAAATTAAATTTAATTATCAACAATTAGTTAGGTAAATTATTTTAAACATTTTTTTCTTTAACAAATAAGTTTCAAGGATAATCTTTGAAACAATTTATCATGGTAATAGATTGGGGCTATCGCTTTACGGGTGACTTGAAGGCTCTCACAGGATTGGGCACTAACTTAACTCCGCAATTTCGGATCGAATCTGCCTGAATGATGAAAATATGATCCGTATAAATTTTGTGTTATTGTACAAACGTACCAGCTGTATATCCTATACATAATAAAAAATATATATGTAATTTTTGCGATGATCACCAAGAACAAACACGCAGAAGAAATCTTTTAAAATTGTCTTTTTAGTATCAGTAGTGTATTAACACTCTCGTTAATTTATAGTTCACTTTAAGTGCTGTTATTTAATTTTGTAAAATACAATCCTTAATAAAAGAATCGTTTATCTTAAAAATTATGTGTTTTTGAAAACATAGCACAGCCTTAATACAGGAATGTTGTGGATCGAAACGTCTGTTGTGAGGGTGGGGCGTGAATCCATACGTGATGTGCTCACTCACTGCCAAATATAGCTTCCATTAATTAGCAGTCAACAGAGATTCACTCCACAAACAAGCGTACAATGAAATATCACAACACAAGCGTATTATACAATAGGTACGATAAAAGCATATTTATGTACTTTAACTAAATGCATTATTAATTAACAACTAAGACATTGTTAAGTATTCTAGTCTACCCAGGGTGTTATGAGAATAATAGATTCCACTATCCAATATAGATTTAGTTCTGCTATAAGTATAATTACATAGTGTCATGATTATCAAAAATGTATACGTAAAATGCAAGACCGATTGAGACCGCATCTTGTATATTGAAGATACGCTCTTGGCCTTAGATTTCGTTTAATTATTCACACTTCCTGTTCTTATAAAGTATTTGATATTCGGACCAAGCGAATGTTTTAATATGTAAAAGCGAGGAATTTAATAAATTGTTTTTAAGTAAGTTTGAACAGCAATGAAACTTTTAAATTTATTAACTCCGTAAGACGACTCAATAAGTAGAATAAAATAACAAGTTATTTATAACATAAAAAAGCTACTTTAGATTACTTTGGTTAAAAAACCATTTTAAACTTATAACAATATTTACGGTCGGTATTTAAACAATACAATTAGCTTCTAAAGTGTTATGATTTATGTATTAAAAAAAACTCGTTGTGAAATAAAATTAATTAACATAATGAAAGGTTTTTGAAAAAAAATTCCAAATTAAATAATTTCATATAAAAATTAAACATACCATAAGCTTTTAATGCTTTTGCAAATATAAACGTTTTATCCAGATTAAAACAATAATTTTATTCAATATCGGATATCAAGGAATATATTTAAAATTGTCAACCGCATTATTTAATCAGCTATAATCGTGCAGTGACAGCAAAAATGGTGCGTTTATCGTATAACTGTTATTTCATTGTTGTCCCGTAGATAATCGTCACTATAAATACATTAAAAATACTTTGTAGTTATAATAGTTAATTTTTATATAAGAACAATATTCACACGACGCATATAAATAAATTAACATTTACAACTGTAAACTGAAGGGAGACCGGAACGTCTTAACTATTATTGTAAAGCCGTTTGTTAATACTTTTACTTTAACTGAGGAAACGCTAGAGTCTTAGTAAATTTGACCTCTTTCGAACTCTATATTTCGTTTTTAAATTAGTTAAAACTTAAGGATCAAAATGGATGTTAGTATCATGACCTAACCACACTACACTCGCTTTTAAAAGGTTCCTTAAATGGTCAAGTTGATCCTATTAATACTATGAGCAGCAATAAGTCGTGGCTTCAGTAAACGATCATTAATACGAAATATCCATTTTCTATATGGTTTTTGACTATATCCTTAAATATATGTTAATTCTTTAGACAGGTTTTGAATAAATGCAGTAGAGTAAATTTTTATTTACTTTATTTGGTGGTTCCTAAATAAAGTATGCACTTTTTATTTAATGGTTTTCTTCTTGCACAGATTCATGTTAAAGAAATGTTATTTGCATATTTTGTGTAATAAGTAATAAAATATTACAGTTCTATACCAAAAATAAGTCATTGATTAAGAACATAAAATAGAAACTATATGCATGATTTCCACGCTTAGAATCTTGGTTGAATGTTGTTCAGTTAAACATTCAGAAGTTTTCCTTCTCATAAACCATTTCATACTATGATTACTTTATGTCTTATAATAATAATTGAGGTTTACTTACAACGAAACCTCGTAGTTCCAAACAGAATTTCTTGCTTACTGTAATAATTTAATATCCTGCTATGTATTTAGTTAATAGTTTGAAAGTTTTAATTGATATGAATTGATTACGTTAATATTACGTTTTTAATTATTGTACTAATTTCTTTAGTACATAGAAAATTATGTCCATAAATTTTAATGAACTGTGCATTTTATTTACATATAGACTTCAACTAGAGAGAAACTATATAATACATCTTTTTTGAGGAACTCCTTTCTATAACTCCTCTGCAGGGAACTCCCTGAAATGAACTCATTCCGCAATCCGTCAGCTTTATGATCTCAATTCGCTATAAATATTCTTCTATGCGTTTTATTATTTTTTAAATACTAATCTAAATATATGATGCTGCTTAAGTAATTTTAAGTCATTTAATAATAATATTTTTAAAGATTTTCTCAAAGAATAGCAAGTAATTTGTACGGATTTCTTTATTCAACATCAAGACACATTTTTCAGTGTGTTAAAAAAAAGGAATTTACTTATTCTTGCTAACAGATTTTTTAATAGTACATTATTATAAATTGTTATATTCTGAAATATTGTCTAGGAAATTATTTGATGTTGTGTGGTTAATGCTTAACTCAGCACCGACTATGCCACGACAATTAGAACTTACAATAGTATTAGTGCGAAAGTAACAAATCGATGACACTTATCAGGTAATTTACTTCGTAATTTTTGTATATAGAATTTATAAATACACAGAAACAGTCCTTAAAACATAAACCGATAACCGCAAAACTTAAAAAAAACAGCGAAGAAAAGCCTTAAAAAGCTCTATTTTAAGTTTAAATTACATGGTAGATGTTTTAGGTAATAGAGACCACAATACGTCAAGTTAAGGCAATAACTAAACGTAAAAGCCCCCCTAGTAAAAGCTTCATGTTAATTAACTTTACGCAGTGTATTTGCGTAGTAGCGGGGAGGGGACGGCTTGTTCCCGAGCGCCTTACTTGACTTACTTGATGCTCTTTTAATAGCATTTAAGTTAAACAAACTTGGTGAGCTTACTACATGCAAACTTCATTTGCTTTATAGCGCATTACACGTTGACGATTCTATTATGTATGATCTGAACATTATGTTACATAATCCCAGTACATTTGCTCGTATACAATATATATTTTTTTTAATTAAAGAATATTTCCATTTTACTGAAAAAAGGACTTTTAATTTTGAATATCACTACGCAAATTGTCATAAAATTATGATTTCGTAATCGTGATTGAAATAATTAAAAGAAATTTATTCTTTCCGTAAGTACTTTATTTCAGTTAGTTATGTAGTTCATTAGTTCTCTTCGCAAAAAATATCAGTATTTTATTTCAGAAACGAACTATGCATTTTTCTAATATTTACAACCAATTATAACTGCTATGCTTTTTACTATATCAGTAAATGATCCCCCGTTTTTCTTCTTTAAGCGCGAGGCTTCTGTATTTCGATTAGAAGACTTCACACGGAGATATTTCACTAAACAGAAATTATCTCGTTACAGTAAAGTATTATGCATCTGATATTCAACACTCAACTTTGAATTCTAGACCATTTTATATCCACATTTGCATTATTTAACAAGCTCTCTGCGCAGATTTATAAAATCGTGCACATTCCAGCGATATTTCTTCCCGCGATATATTGTCAAATGCGAGGAAGAGAGAAGCAATAAAGAATTTATAAGTAATTCGGTGTGAATGTTTCAACATCCCGTTTTTCAGTTGGTCGAAACAATATCCCCTTAAATCCGTTTTAACGGGAACCTGCCCCGAGTCGCTCGCGCGCATTGACTGAGATGTATGCATAGGGATCAATGAGATAAATTGCTTGCCGCTGTCACTTATTTAACAGTGAATGGATGGTAAAAAGGGACTGGGTGCTGGACAGTACATTCCAGTGTAATGGTGCGCGTGGGCATTAAGCTAGGACAGCCTTTATTATCTGCACAATTAAACTTACTCAGTTTGTGCGACGGTTAGCTAGAATTTTATATTACGCGGTACACATAATTATCAGCTAAAGTCCGCTTATGTTCTGTTAATTCGTTCTAATATATCTGAAATCGTTATCATTGGATTGCTAAAACATAAACTTAAATAATAATATCAGTTAACATTTTTCAATAATAACCGTTTCCGTGCATAATTTGGACATTCATTTCTTTATATAACAAATTATAATGATAAAAAATAAACAACACAATTTAACTTAAGGCTTTTTTAATACATTTTATTATTACATAAATTTTAATAATGCCTAAATAAACTGTTAAACTATTTGGTAGATTATCTCATTTTAATAGCATCGACTAACAGTTTTTTAACTTTCATTATTAAATTAAGTACCATGAATTTCCTCTAAATAAAAAAAAATCTAGTAATAGGTTTCTCTTGCCATCTTAGTTCAACTTACAACCTATTTCTGAAATAAAATAGTCGCGAATATGCATCATTAGTTTCCGATTTGAGAGTCACTTTACTTAGTGCAAAATAAGGGAACGATAATATTTGTGGCTATATTTCTTGCTGACATCTAAAGAACGCATACAACGTTCTGTTAGGTAAAATACTTTCTATTTAAAAAAAAATATTTAGAAACTAAACGCCTTAGTTTGGGCTCTCTGTTACCTATATTTCCTTTGATTGATTGATGCAAAGATAAATTACATTAACGATTATATATATCTGCGCCATACTATCAAAAATTCAGTTCTTGTAAATACTATATATTTTCCATCTATATCATCATGATAACTATCATATTAATCGATGGGCGTCCACTACAGGACATAGCTTTCCCGTAAGGTACTCGACAAAATATATTCGAAATTCATTGGAATTCAAAAGATCTATTGTTTTTATATACCATATAATGTAAACAATTGTTTACAAGGAAAAACAAAATTTTTAAAAAACACTTCGCACTGGCCTGCAACATTTGCTTTCATACTCCAAAATATTTAAGTGAACCATTAAACTATAACGAAACATATAATTAATACAAATAGTTGGAGCTACAAGTAGTTTTATCGACTTTCGCGAC
>DWLS01007138.1:0-11001 GCA_018246255.1 Pachliopta kotzebuea | reverse complement strand
AATTTAAGAGTAGTGTTTAAATAATTTAAAAATTTATCCTAGACAGGTATATGAAACATTTACGTAAAAATAGACAACCGTCTTAATGTTTCCAGCGCTAGTACTTGGCGTTTTGTATCACATGGAAGAAGGCCATTTGTCCACCATGTTAGCCAAGTGCAAGTTAATAAATATCCATGTTCACTAATGCTGTTGTCCTTATATTTTAATGTTCACTTAATTTTTTTCACCGGGAGCACAAGCTTAGTGAAAATTAAATCCACGCCTCCTCGTGACGCTTAAAACCTGAGCTGTCACAGCTTTGACCATATTCATCACATTTTGATTATTTATTTTTGTACATGAACCAAATGCTAATTAAACTCGAATTAAAAAGTATAAAAAAAAAGAAACAGAAACGGATCCGCAGAACTATTGTGTGAAATTTATTTGTTCCCGAAACACGCGCCCACATTATCGAACCGTAATTTATGCCTTTGACAGCATTTTCCCGAGTAATGTGAGACGTGCATTTTGTTACATACAAGCCTACACATGAACACACTTAAATATTATGATTGTAAAAAGTGATCACACAGAATTACGTGTTTCTTTTGTATTGCCAAACAGAATACAGATATGGCAACAGATTTATATAATGTATTGGCTAGTCAGATTGTATAGACGAAACTGCCAACAACTAAAATTCCACGGCATCTGACTTCAGAATTGAACTAGGAAAATCAGTGTCACAAAACAAATATTTGTTATTAATTTTATATAAAAAAAATGTTACGTATTTTTTTTATTCGACATAACGACGAAACGAGCAAGGCGTCTACCTGATGGTAAATTACATGCTTGCCTATAACAACTTAGCGCTAGTTAAGATGGTATACATAACACTGCATTGCGCTCGTCGCCTTAAGACGTGAGATGTTAAGTCTCGCTACTACAATAATTTTACTAGCACACAGCGCCGTTTAAACCGAAACAAAGTAATGTTTGCACTGTACTGTTTGTCGGATGCAGTAGGTGCTGCAATGGTACCCATGTACCTAGATAGTTCCAGTTAGGGAGATCTACCACAAGTAAACCAAGTAAGCACCACTGTGTATTTGAAGTTACTGTATAGATCGATTTCGGAGGCTTACATACATAAAAACGCGGAACTGATACGGAAACGATATTTCTATTATAAGGACATGTTACATAAACAACAGATCAAATTTCAACATTGATAATGGACGCAAACAAATAAAGGAGCACTCTTGTTATTGTTACTTCCTGCTTAACAATGCCATCACTCTCACTAATGTGTCTTAAGCGAGATATAATTTCATCTTGTTTATATTTTATGTGCTGTTAACTTTTTATCTAAGTTAATAAAATTCTTATTGCTCCCAAAGAAAATGAAGCAAAGCAGTAGTCGAGCTTCTTAGTAAAGAGGGATAGTTCCTCATATGATGTGATTTCGGTAACACTTCTGTAAATTATGTAATAAGGAATTCCTCCGTTCACCAACACATCCTTTACTTACTTGTTTGCTCATCTTAATCAGGTCATGATGCATAATATGTTTTTGAAATCCGACATTTTGTCTTTCAACAGACTACACAAGCTTCCGCGTTTGCTGATAATTGAAATATTATAGTGTATGAAATATTTTAACAAGTTATACTTAAATTACTCGTTATATAAAAATATGTATATATATAATTTTGTCCATTTACAATAGTTGTGTTTTGCGTTTATAAAAACACTCCTTTTTAGAGCAATATCTTTTACCCCATATAGCAGATTTGAGATAGCGTTTGCATATGGAATGGCACCAATTTGTTGATGTCGCGATAGAGTGCGTATACCCCGCTCGCAAACTATCATATTATTTTAAAATCTCTAAGTAACTTTCTATGAAAATATGCTTTTTTTTATCATTAAATGACTTTTTGAAGTTTTGTAAACATTACAAAAGCGTCGTAGCAATCAATCAATAGCCTGCGGCAGTCCACTAGATGTGGTATACGGAACAGAAATGTTGTCTCCAGTTATAAGTCTCGTAAAAAGTTTCCATATATAGTCGAATCTAGAAAAAGAAGAATCGTAGAAGAATAAAGGTCTCTAGTTCAGCAATAACCTGAAGATGCTAAAAGATTATAGTGATGCTAGAATGGAGACCACGTATTGGCAAGAGCAGCGAGGAAGCGATGTATATTCATGAAATTTAATATTACTACAACTTTATTTTTAATTTATTAATGTATCGCATTTATTTATAACCATTATAATACTCTTACTTCTATTATAATATATAATATAACAATGTAATATTATTTTGTTGCACTTGCTTTTGAATTTTATAGATCTTTTGAACAACGCCAGAAAAAACACGGTTCGGTTGAAAAAACAGGCCAAAAGTCATCAGCAAAGTTTTTTGTTTTTATTGGACAGCTTCGTTTTACGACAAAGCTAAAAATTTTTTTATTGATTGACACTGCAAAAGTATAGACAAAAATATTTTGTGGAGAAAACTTTGTACTTTTGTTCTTGCGAAATACACGATCACAATACTAAAAAAATAAGTTAATATCCGCGATATAAGTTGGTTTAAGTCATAAAAATATATTCGCTCGTATTTTAGGTCTTTAAACAAAGAACTTAGACCATTTTTCCACCACACTGGCCCAGTTTTGGCGAATGATAATATGTATATAAATATAACCAAATAGTTTTAAAACATCGTTAACACTAAACAGAAAAGAGTTTGAGTAGTTAAATATTTTCACGGAGCAACTTTTCTAAGAAAATAAAGAAAAAGTTAATGTAAATGACTTATCCGCCTCCCGCATTGAATATATCTTTACTGGTATACGCTTAAAAGGAAAAAGAAATAAAGAGAGCTTATCTTAAATTTAAATAAGAGAGAAACGCGGTACAAGGTATCTCAGACCAGGTTTCTTTCTAATCCTTATTTATCATTTTTTTATAACATTGACAAGAAAAATACTTTTACCTATTAGAGTATCTTTATCTAACCAAGGATTTTAACTTATTGGATTCGTTTTCAATAACCAAACATCTTGTTTTTTCTTCATCAGACAAGATCTGATACCTTATGACAATCGTTTTAGAATTATCATTTCACTATAATGACTGATAACTTACAATTTCATTAACTCGTCTATAGTAATATACACAATAACTTGCTATTGTGAAATGAACATAAAAATAAATGAGCTACACAGAGAAATTCTTTTATTCGTGGCTAGAATAAGGCGTTAAAAGTAGGAATCGAAATGTGAAATATACTCGGGCCTACCGAAAGTCATTATTAGCAAACGTTGAAAACGTGTATTACATGTTGCAAATAAGACTTCATTTATAATAGAGTTTAACCAGAAGAGTTTTAATAGTACTAAAATACACATACCTATAGATAATATATCACAATGTACGGAAATCTTCCACTGGGTTTTCTATATTATCCTTAATCAAATGTTGCCAGTGTTTACATCAGTGCCCAATTCCGATTAGTCGTGGTCTACGTGTTACTAAAATCACTTATTAATACATGATCAATTTACTCTTTTCCCTATATTATCATATAAAAAGATTAAAATAATATATTTTACAGAAAAAATATATCACATACATGTTTTCCATTTGCATTTATCATGTATCCTTTAAAAACAAGCCCAAAGAAAATGACGTAAAATGTAAAGATAAAAATGATTGCGTACTTTATTGCGCACCCCTGTCTGTTTCGTACAAGGGTGAAATGAGAATTTAGTTTCCTCAATTCACTGTAACATATTTGTTTTGAAAGAGGAAACACGAAAAATGTAATTTTTCTCTAAAGTTTATATAAACTTTCCTTGAAAACAATTTGGTACTACGACACCCCAGTATTATCACTAACTTTAAAAGAATATGGTTATATTGTCATACTAATATTTGGCGGAATAAAAAGGAACTATGGTGGTACTTACTTAAGTGGTCACCAACACCAGTGAACAACCACCACTAAATATGTACCGCCTTATTTTTTGCATACTTAATAGACATTTTAAATGTTTCATAGTATTTATCTAACTTTTTTTTTATTCGACTAGGCGAACAAGGCATTCATCTGGTGGTAAGTGATACGCTTTCTTGTAACAACTTGACGATTTTTAACACCAGTAATTTCGCTAGCTTACAACGCCCTTCAAATCGGAGCACAGTAATATCTATATCATTATTATTTATCCGCAGCAATAGGAGCAGCGGTGGTATCTACCGAGACGGTCCCCGGCAACAGTGACCAACCACTAACTAGTGGTTAGTAATTTAATTATTTTATTCCCCAGACTATTCGTAATTTAGAGCAGCCATGATCACGAGAGGACGTAGGATTCCTGACCTCATAGTTATCATGGAGTACCTACAGCTTTTTAATTATCATTTTCTATTTGGTCTAGATAGAATGTTTGATTTAATTTCATTTCCCAAGCTTATCGTATCACCTCACCTATCTACTCTTATGAAATTGAGACTTTTTTATTTCAATAGCTTAAATAATTCTTGGTAGGATTTTTGATTTTTTACAGTTTTTTTGTTTAGCAAACCTTTTGTAGTAGTTGGGATGATCAAAAACATAGTCACAGTTTATGCTTCATTACATTCGTACGGATCAAGCAGGTAAAATGACGCAAGTAGTCTAATGTTGATGAGCTGGTACATTATTCTGTACCAACATCATCATTAGTGAGAGTACATTTAGGAATGTGCGCGTAAATTACACAAATAAACGTGAAAGCAAGGGAAATTTAATTTATCTAACACGAATACACTATTATCGTTTTACTTTACAAAGTAATATCTCCGTTTACTTTGCAATTACACCGAGATATTCTCTAACACCGGATTCGACTTTCAGTCATTTTTAAAATATCTACGGAGAAAATTCGCGACTTTTGAAAACTTTAAAATTTATAAGGATGACAACTCAAAACCTTCTCGTTAAATTTTAACCGTGAATGGTCACTAGCAGAAAAAATTTGTAGATGTCATTTTGCCTATTTAACAAGTTTATGAAGAGCATAACCAATTAGACAATAAGTAATTTCATCGGTTTCTTCCAAATGAAAATATTTTTTTCATTCGTAATATTCTTTAAGAATGGAATTCCTGCGATCTCTATAAAACTTTGTGAACCACCACCATGAGAATCTAAGTAAAAATCTGCGCGTGATCTGACTTTCATATCAGAAGATAGGATATCTTCATGAAGATATCCCCCTAATCCTAAGATAAAAGAAAATAATGACGGCAGTAAAGTAATGGTCACGGGTACAAGTTCTATTGTTTCTTTTGAGCTGTGCCTATCTTAGTCGCCTTTTATGAAACGCCGAGGGTAGTAGTGGCGACGATATTCCCCACAAGGTGAAAAATAATTCATTAATATATTTCCTTAAATGATCTCGCACTTCAGTCCGATGGTAATTAACAAGTGGAAGGAAATGGAAATGATAAATGCTCAAAGGCATGATTTAGTATCCGAATTCATTAGCTGTAAGGGAAGTTAAATTGATAAATTACTTTATCTTCTAAGTCGTTTATAATTTTACAAACGTTCCTAACAACTTTACCACAAAAAAACTTTACTGAAAGAAAGAAACAGATTTGCTACAAGAAACAAGCTAAATGTTTTATTTGACATCAAAATTAAAAAAACAAACAATTAAATAAATTTTTTTATTCGATGAAGCGAAGAGGTGAGCAAAGCATGATAAAAACTATTTTTTTTAATGTTCTTTATTGCACTTGATGGTAAGTGATGCGTTTGCTCATAACAATGTGGCGCTAGTTTATGGTATATGGTGTACGCAGCACCAAATTACGCTCGTCCCCTTGAAAGATAAGGTATAAGTCTCGTTACCCCAGTAATTTCACTAGCATACAGCACCCTACTAACCGGAACGCAGTATTATTTACACAATACTGTTCGTCGGCAGTAATAGGAGCTGCGGTGCTACGTAGATGATTTCCGGCAACGGAGACCTATCACCAGTAAGAACCAAAAGTGAATAGTTTATGATTTCCTTTTAGAGTAACCAATGAGTTATAAAAAAGGTAGTGCTAACTCGAATAACTTTTTATTTTTTTTGTTACCTATGTAAATTTTCGAACGGATTTCCTGCTTTCTGGGGCACGGGTTGTAAAGAGATTTTTAACTCATAAAAACTTTTTCGGTGATCTTCTTCACTCTTTGGTGGAATCATCAAACTTGACTACTAAAAGTTAAGGTTATGTATAGTAATCTTCAGGTTTTTTCTCTTAGTTAAAATAAACGCAAACAATTTTTAACTTATTTTGCTATCAGACGTTTTTAACAATTATCTGAGAAAAAACAGATTTATACTAATTGAATAAGGCACCTGCAGGATATTGTTGGAATTGCTTGAGCGTTGCAATTTAGGTTAACGATAATAACGTCTCCAAGTGTACGCCTTGCTGATGGGAATGGATTCATTTGCTAAATCACATCATACCGTGTGCCGGCGACACCATTTTAAACTTTAGTGATCTTTTTAACCTCAGACTCGTGAAAGTTTCTTCAGTTGTTTAGTTCAAGCAGTTCGACTACTATATAAGATACCTTAACCAGGTCATGAAACAGATCCATTCATTGCGACTATATCAGCAATGCAAAGTTTATTTCATGTAATTAATAAAGTATAAAAAATAGCTAGCATACCACTTCTGAATGATAAATCATTTTAAATTATAACTAATCTAAGTCTTAACATATTTAGTATTTACTTAACCTCAAAAAAAGTTGCATTTTTTGATTTACAAACAAAAATATTTTAATTTAATATTATATAGTTATATATATAATTTTAAATTATAAAAGTATGATTAATTTTATTTTAAAAGCAGATACTATCGTTTAAATTAAAATTAACATGTAAGTCTTTCGTTGCACTCACTTTGTAATGATATCTGTTGTCTTAAGCTGCTCTTAATTTCGCAAGCATTGGAAAATGACATAATTTTAATACGATCTTTGGGGAGAGAAAAGCTTATAATTTTATTGTTAGAATAAAATAAATTTATAGATACATAACAAGAAAAATTTAAAAAAAAGTTATACTATGTATAATTGTGAAAGCTTTCTTAATACCTTACCATGAGAACATACATTTAGGCATAATGTCCACTTCCTTTTAATCCTTTTTTGTTGGGTTTTGTAATAAAAATGATATAGCGTTATACCAGGAGATTATATTACACACGGAAGAAGAGTTTTACAATACTTACCATTATTGTAAAATTCGCATACTTTTTTCATTTTATAATAAAATTGCTCTAAGGTCTAGTATTGTAATTTAACCGCTGTAAAGTGCAACCGGATGTTAAGGTTTTAATTTAGATAAAGATAGTTCGAATAATATACAAAAATACTGAAAAGTTCAATCTTATTATGCATTTGTTTACACATATATTTCAAATTGATTTTATATATTCTATAATATTTACTGAATGAAATTATAATTTATGGCATATGTAAATTAATTGTGATGCTCTTTTTGATAGGTTAGTTTAATAAAAGTTCATATAATATATTTTACTAACCGAGCACTATCATCCATAACCTCATTAGTCCATTATAGATGGAATTATTATAAGTTCGGTTTAAGTACATATTCAAAAAGTTCGTCTATCGGAGCTTCAGAATTAATAGGTTTTCTACGAGTTTCAACTTGATATAATTTGTACTTTAATTTTCAACATTCCAAACCGAATTAAAATTAATTATGATGAAAGTAATCTATACGTCAACTTTCAAATGTAAATTACACAGTTTTCTATGTTTTTAGATATTTATTAAGATTTGATATAAACCAAACTATTAACGAAATTACTGCAGTGATATTTTTCAAAATTGTGAACATCATATTTTATAAAATCCAGAGAATATCTTTTGGCAGAGAATATTCCGCTAAGTCTGTTTTGTAAACATAAAAGTCGAAATTAAAAATAATAACGTCTCTTTACACTTCACATAATTTTTTAGGTTCCTATTTCAGTGACGTCACCACTTTGAAATATTCTCTGCCGTACACAAAAGAGTCTGCTTTCTTTTGAAGCGTCAACTCTTTTACTTTCTCGAATAGTATTCACAGAGCAAAAAAATAATTTTAAACTCTTATTTTCAGTAAATATTTATTTAAATAATTCAATTTGTAATTCTAAAATTTGCGCGTTAACTATCTATACAAAATACTGTTTGTTCTGAGAATTTAGATTTTAATCACTTTTCTGTTTTATTATTGCAGAATTTTTTACTACTGATTTTTTATAAACTATATTACTGCTTATAGAACTTTACAAACTTTTAGATCTAAAATCCTGAAAGTCTTTTTTTAATGACAGTTTATCCAGTCGTGTATGTAAATATCACTAAGGCTTCTACCACAGACTATTAATAGGTGAACGTTACTATGCTTCAGTTTAAAGAGTGCTGTATTTACATAAATTAATATCTTAAATATCATCCGATTATAATTAGGAACCATTAACCCCTGTTTATGTCAATTTGTTTTTTTTTAAACGGCGATTCGTAATGTTTATCTACACTAAACAAAACCACCTCAAAACTTAATCAATAATAACTTAGAGATGAAGAAGACAGTATCCACTTTTAACAGTATCAGAAAAAGTTTAGTTAATCCATTAGTTAAGTTGTAGCTGTGTTGTTTTAATAACTCACTACATTTGACAAGGTTTACTGCAGTTGTTTTCCACTAGAAATGCTTTGAATAAATATGGTTGAATCCAAAACTTTCCCCAGTGCTGCGATGTGCAGCAGATGTTAAATTTAAATTTTGACTGCGCTGCAACTTTTGACAGGGGATAAAATTTTAAATACATCGTCTGCTTATTTAATTTAAATAAATATAAATCCTTTTGTTTAAAGTCTTAAATTTAAATACTTTATTATCTATGCGGTTTATCTTTATATTTATCTTATAGAGTCTTTGAAGAAAGAAGTTGCTTGCTCTTCATAAAAATTTTTAAACGTTTTCCACAGTTTGATTACCAATTAACGGCTTCATTCACTATTTTTTATTTTTTCGACCAAAAAATAATAATCAAATGACAAAGAGAACATACTAAAAAATTTATTGATAATGTTTTATCACCTGAGAAATACAATACAGATTATGATGATTTTTTAAGACCTGAGATAAAAGCAAATACCGGGGAAAATGATTTGTATTTATATACAACCACCAACTATCACTTCAAAATCATGGTAAATCGCTATCGTAATTAACATCATATTAATTTCACTCTTTTTTTTTATAGAAACATCCAGTAAGTTCTAGAGAGAATGTGAAACTATGTATAACTGTAAATGCAAGACAGGTACATATTTTATTTTATGTATGAGTATTTGTAATACATAATGTATACATATATAAATAATGTGTACTGTAATTGGTTTATGTACTTAGGTTAATATGTTCATATATACACCAATAACACAGTATTTTTATCTTTTAATACACCTGCCTCGTGATTTTTCTGCATTGGCCGAGGTAGACTGAGAAATAACGCCATAGGCATTAAGTCCACCTTTACGCGAGGTGTATAAATAAATAAATTTTCATGGATAAGCGAACCCTTTGTGTAAACAACTTCGACAGACGCCATAAAAGTATTTCTTGAATACGATAAAAGTTACAGAGAAATTTGTGTGTAGCCGATATCGTAGCCATATTGGAATAATTTCAACACGAGCTGTAACAGCAAATATGTATTCACGATTGCCGGAGTACCGTTCCAAGCGATCTGTTCAATCAGAGATCACGGCACTTCGCTTCGGATCTCACCTGAGGCGTGTTTTTCTTTGTTTTATACGAAACGTAGGATGCATGAACAATTTG
This sequence comes from Pachliopta kotzebuea, assembly GCA_018246255.1. Classification (NCBI taxonomy): domain Eukaryota; kingdom Metazoa; phylum Arthropoda; class Insecta; order Lepidoptera; family Papilionidae; genus Pachliopta; species Pachliopta kotzebuea. The sequence continues at coordinate 1,084 of DWLS01007138.1, read as the reverse complement.
TAATATTGAAAGGATTTTTATTGGACAAGACGACAATACGAACAAAGCGTTCATCTGATAAAAAGATACTCTTATCAATAAAATGGCGCTAGTTAAAATGATATACCGCCACATTACGCTCATCGCCTATGACATGTGTTAAATCTCGTTACCCCGTTTATCTTTATTTTATTACGCTTCCTAATTTTTTACAAGGTTTTTTTGATTAATTATTAATATTAAATTAATTACTAACAGGATATGTTTCTTTGTGAACCAGGTCGTGTGAAAAATTATGTCCTCAATATACACCTAGGTAGAACATTATAGGGGAGAAACCGAGCAGTGTTAATAATTGTTTGCGTATACCCTTTCAGTGCACTCAAATGAGTTCCAATTTCATTTGGTGCAGTTAAATTATCTGAACTAGGGAATGCGTTGATCGCAAACCGCTACCTCATGCGATGCACTAGTTTAATTCCACCTGCACGCTAATTTCTCTTAACCGCAGCATTTTCTACTTTGAAACACTTTAAAAATATATACCGGGTAATGTGATATACTAGTAATTTCTACACATACATGCTATTCTATCCCAACCTGCTTTTATAAGAGGTGACTCTGTTAAAATATACACATTATAAATTTACCGGTGGTACGTCTCCGTTACCGGAGAACGTCTAGGTAAGGATAACCGTAGCCCTTGTTTCTGACGCTAAATAGTAATGTGCAACCATTACTGTGTTGAGATTTCAAGAGTATGCCAGAGAAATTACTGGGGTAAATAGACTACGCATCTTACATCACAAGGCGAAAGCTAATACAAAAACTAGAAGATCCACTATCTACACTATCTTAAAAAAAATTTAATATTTTTTTAACTTACTCATCTCTTTATCAAATATCTTCGATTTTATTAAATCATAAACAACAAATAAAAGATGGAAAGTTTTTTGCAGTTATATGACTTTTTTAATAAATTCTCGTTAAGAATATATTCATTTAAAAAAACCTCAAATTATACAAATTCAGGAATCGCGCATCGCCTGTAAACCCAATGGAGCAGTAAAACTTCAAAAGTTGCATTAACCCTCTGCCAACTCCA
>DWLS01007137.1:0-11001 GCA_018246255.1 Pachliopta kotzebuea | reverse complement strand
TATGTTATTTAATACATTAGTAGTTACTGTTGTGTTCTGTGCGTTTCTTAGTTCTGAGTGATCTATTCTATACTACAAACTAACGTCTATTTTAAATGTTCTGTTTCTGTTAAAATAACTAAAAAAAAATTGCCGTTAATTAGTATGATGACACAACACAATTTCGTTACACATTTTCAATAATGACTACATTAGACAAGCGCAATACGGGTGCTGTGTTAACATCCCTCCTGGCACTTCGTTATTATTTGCAGGAATGTACACACACCATACAATTATTATCAGGTGAATGTCTCACCTTTTGTCTCAAGGCAATTAGCGCAATCTGGTGCTGTCTTAATTAGTGTCACGTTGTTATTAGCATACGTATAACCATCAGGAACGCCTCGCAAGTCTAGTCTTTGAGTTAAATAAAAAAAATCATCTGCCAGTATATCAAATTCACCATATCTTAAAATAAATATTGAGAAGTGAGTTGGCGACCAAAAGCACTGGATATCAACACCCTAATTAACACAGCATTGGCAGACCTCCTACTAGGTGAATGATGACCATAGTCGTCAGGTGCTATTGAGGTTTGGTAAAAAAGTAATAGTAGAAATTACAAATAAAACAAAACACACGATAGAATCAACAAAATTATTACCAAAATGGACAAAAACCAAAGAACTATAAATAGTCATTAATGAAAAATACATTAAAGAATAGAGAAATATTTAAAATAAAAGAACAAGTGAAATAGAATTAAGTAAAATGTAAGAAAAAGACCTCAAAAACGTCTGTTGGTATAACTCGTCGAGCGTGATGCACGGTATCAAATAGAGAAAATATGTGTAAAAGAAATATGGGTAAAAGCATGTAAAAAGAACATTAAAGATGTATAAAGTAATATGTAAATAGAGAAGTAACAATGAGAAAGAAGAATGGATGACCGGAAGAAGGGGAGAAATAGAAGATAAAAGAAATAAAAGAAAGTAATTAAATGATGTAAACGAGCCTTGGCCCACACTAACCAAAGGAAGACAAAAAAAGATTTACTAAGAGATTTACATAAAGAAAGTCGCTGGGAGCCATTAGATACATACGTCTATCGGTTGAAATTATGATGATGATGATTGATAAGTCAGGGTCTTTTCTTTCATTCGAAGACACGATGAGGCGAGCAAAGCGTTCACTGACGGTAAGAGATATACCTGCCTATAACAACTCGCTGGTTAAGATGGTATAGACAGCACTACATCGCGCTCATCGCTTTGTAATGTTAAGTGTTAAATCTCGTTACCCCAGTTATTTCACTAGCATACCCTCCAAACCGTTACACAGTAATGTTTGCACATTTTTTTAAATCAAATCACAGGTCGCGATGAATTCTGCTAATACTTGAACCTTTTCAAGTGTCGGAAGAGCCCATCGTGTATATGTGATGATGCTTCAGAGGAAACCGTTCCTCACTTACTAACGGAGTGTCCCATTCATAGGATGTTACGGTAAAGAATTTGAACAGCAAACAGGCCTACGAATAGATACTGATAGTTTAAATTAGTTAATCAAGAGTACATTAGTTAGAAATAAGTTTATACTATATATATTGCCAAAAGGTATGTACTATAATATACAATAGAAATAAGAACATGTAAATGCGAGTATATACATATGTGTATATAGAAGTTTTGTAATGGTGGATGATAAGATAGCATTAGTATTAAATGTTGTAAATAAAAGATAAAAAAGCTTTTAATAATATAATATCAGGCAAAAGCACAAAAAAATATTTGCACATTATTTGGCGGTAGAAATAGGAGCTGCGGTGGTACTTAGACGGCCTCCGGTAAGAGATCTACCCCACCAGTCTACTTTACCAGTACGCGAACTATGAAGAATTGATCTGCTTTTATTCGATAATTAAAACGGGAATCATTAAATCGTTCCCGTTGATGCAGCGGGCCGGCAAAGTGATGCTGCGAACTTAATCCGGAATTAATAACATGCCGTAATTAAAACTTAAGGGGAGCTCTCAAAATTGAAACTCGCGCTATTGTTGCCGAAATGTGCAAGAATTATTAAATTAACTTTCACACAAAAGCTGTGCGGGCCCGTATGTGATTTTGTGATGTGTTGGAGAGGAGGAGGAGAAAAAATATTGGGTGGTCTGTTTATAAAGTTAGCTTGGGAAGGGTATTGAGGAAAGCTGTCTACTTTTATACTGTGTGCGATGTTCTAATGGAACTCTTTTTGTTTCGAAGGGGAAATCTTTAAAAAGATACTTTCCCGTCTGCGAGGAAGTCTAGGTTATATGGAGATTTTTATCCATTAAAATCCCCTCGGTGGTACTCCTCAGTGTCTGAAGAGGTCACGGGATATCCGTTCGGAACACAACCGCGGCCGCTCCAAAGCTATACTGGCAAAGTCCGTCCTGCGCATATCTAACGCGACGGTCGGAGACCACGTCCAACCATCGTCCTCCTCTAAACTCACGGTACCCATGCCAACCTCACCTGCTTATGGTGCTGCTAAACTACAAACGAGGCTCTGGCTCGTCACCAATACGCATTGGGCTAGTGTGATGGGAAATAGCACAAATTATTCCATTATCGGAAGGCTGTAAAACATAGACTACCATTAGGTGTATTTACACCGAGATATTATGCTCTACCCTGATTTCATGGTAGTGGATTAAGACTGATAATGTTCTACTGAACTGGTCTCTTACTACTATCATATTATCAAATTACTTCTATAATAAAAATGACCCATTTTATTAATAGTGATTTTTTTTGTCGCGGGGAAATTTTCCAGATACCCTGCTTCTGGAGGAAGAAGGCAGGGTTATGTAGAATTTATACCCACTAAAACCCCCTCGGTGGTCACACTCGGTGTATTGCGGAAGATCCCCAGAATCTCCTACGGTACCTCCCTGCACTGCTATTGAGCACATCCCAGGGAGAGCTGTTACCGTCCCCAACACCCACAGTTATAGCGCCTAGTGTTCGGGATGAGAATTCTTCATCTTCAGTCTCTTAATATATTCGGGAACTGCTGTGCCGTTAATGCAGTAAGTCCCGCTGATCAGAGCACCGTGTATATGTTACTCCTTCCCTTAGTACTCGGTTCAAACAGTAAAAGTTGCTTTATTAATTCTCTTCACATTTGCATACCGCCGCTGGCGGCGCGGAGTTTTAATTACACCGCGAAATTAATTCGGGGTTTAGTTCTACAACGTCAATATATTCATATTATAGAGTTCACTAAACACATTTATCGATGCAGTGTATAAATTTAATATGTTGACACAAACAATATATTTTGATCGACTTTGAAAATCAGTAATCAATTTTATGTTATACGAGTAGTTTTACCATAGTAATATGTACTTTACCTATTAATGTGATCATCGGCCTCTTTGTTAATACATTTTTTATACAGTAATTAAAAGAAATCCTTTTTTCATTAATTTATTTATTTTTATACTCTTTTTGTTTATTTGTTGACATTATCTGGGTTTTCCAGAAGAAAACTTTTGAGGAGACACTATACTACTATGTACATTTATTCTTGCTTGTGTATTTTTGTGTTTAATATAAAAGAAAAAATCACTCATATCATCATAAACTTGACTAATGGATGTTCACAGCTGGACAGATATATTGTTATCCAATGGTAATAGTGTTGCGGTTACATACAGGCTATACTTTTTTAAAGTATAAAAAACCAAAACGTTCAGTACATACGACGTAACAATTTTACACTTTTACTTAGGATGTTTATAGCACGACATTTCTGTCGTTGCTTTCACATATTTCAAAGTATAAAGTATTGTAAACTCAGTCATTTTAAACATGACAGTAACAGACAAGTTAAGAGAAAATTTATTTTATTTTATTCTAGACTTTTAGTTCTAAAATTGTAGAGGCTATAATGAACCTCTCTGATTACACAGGTACTAGTCTCATATTACTTACCTATTCTCAAAGCCGAAATCGAAGCGAACAATATAAACGCTCTCCCGGCCATATCGACCAGCTTTCCTGGAAAGAAAGAAAACACTTTAATATTTATACACCGTAAAATAAGAGCATGTACTTTAAATACTAAAGTCCTTAACTTTGAAGAAAGTATTATGCACCTTATAGATTGTCCAAAGTATTCAAGGGATAGGACGGATATAGTGATAAGTATGGACAAGAAAATAAGTAAAAAAATCTTAGCGAAATAATAATGTCACGTAATGAAGAAGTACTTTTAAAATTTATGGAAAAGATTACACAGGATGCTATTAAAAGAAGTAAAAACAATTAGCTTGTACATTTGTACAAACAACAATGTAAATTTATTGGCTTTTGCGATTAGTAGATCATAATTATAAAACCTAATAAGTATATTATAAGCAAACAAGATCTCCGACTATAGTCTGAGGAATAAATAGAAAAAAAATCTGCTAAAGTCCAACACTGTTAAATGGAAGGTAAGATATAAGAAGTGGAAAGGAAAGGAAGATTGAAAGGCAGCAACAGAAATTAGGGTACAGAATTATAGAAGGAAAAATTAGAGGTGAAAGGAAAACTGCAAAACGTGCCTTGGCCTATACAGACCAAGGAGAATAAAAAAAAGAAAAAAAGTATTAATTGTAGCCTAACTTCTTTAGCGCAATGAATGAAAAGGGGTAAGGAATGATAAAAATAATAAATAAGAGTATGAGAGACAAAAAATAGAAGATTGAAAGAATCAGAGAAGGAAATGAGAGGAAAGAATTGCAGAAAATATAATAAACGTGGCGCTGGTTAAAATGGTACACTGCACGACACCGCACTCATCGCTTTGAAACATGTGGTATTGGGTCTCGTTTCCCCAGTAAATTCACAAACTACAGCACCCTTCAAACAGGAATATAGTAATGTTTGCACAGTGCTGTTTGTCGGTCGTAATAGAACCTGCGGTGGTATTTAAACAGTCTCCAGCAATAGAGATCGACCACGAGTTTCCACATCTCACCGATAGTATTTAAGTTACTGAACGAATAACTTAAGTAACTAATGCAATAGGGTCCATGTTAGCATACACGTGCAGCAAATTTAATTAAAAAGCAATTTACTTCAAGTCTAACCTGGAATACATCAAGCTATGTGCCATCCCGTCTCAAAGCAACCCCTTGACATAAACGAGAGCTCAACATCTAAGACCCGTGGAGCAGCGGCTTCCGGATGCCTTCTCAAGTTGTCTGTTTGTATACCACTGTACTTATAAAAAAAGTATTTAAGTTACAAAAAAAATATCTGTAACCTTTTTATAGTCTCACTTTATTATAACTTAATCCAATGTTAAGGTATTCGTTATTGAAACTGTTCTATATCATCGGAAAGTTACTTTACCAGCTCGGTATCCTTTCTATATACTAGGTAGTACTGCTTGGTAAGTAGTAAGTAATACTAGGTAGTATCAGTAGAGACTGCTAAGTGGAATCAAGGAGTTACTACGAAGATAAGTTGATCATAAAAGGCTGGATTATTTTTTTATTCATTTCCCAAACAACTGAAAAAGATCTATGAATATATTCTTTCCTTTCGTTAAAAAAGGGGGTTGTAAGCGTTTCCAGAAAAAAAACTCACGGGAACCAAACTGACCTCATCTGCTCGTGATGTACCCTGCTAATCATTAAATGAGGCTCTGGCTCCCCACCAACCCGTATTAGGCCAGTGGACATCTATCGGCTGATGAAAGATTAATTCATAAGTAAACTGTACTTCATATAAACAGCTTTATTATGTTCCCACTGCTGGTACTCAACTTTCTCCCACAAGAGAGTTCAGATGAGTCTAATATACTAGTCAATTATAGCTGGTAATATGTTGTTTTCTATACAATGATTTCTACCGGAAGTTAAGCTCATTGGGAATCGAACCTGTATTTATATCAATCATGAAGGACACATTAATAAGCCGGTACTAGTAGGTCTTAGTTGCCAAAGACCGTCTAGGTACCACCGCAGCTCCTATTGCAGCCGGTAATATCCTTGTGCAGATGTCTGATCTAACTGTTAGTAATGTTACTGTGTTCCGGTTTGAAGGGTGCTGTAGTTGGCAAAGTTACTGGGGTGACGAGACAACCTTCTATATTAAAGTGACGAGAGAAATGCAGTGCTGTGTATACTTACATAACCAGCGCAATTTTATGTCCAAGTGTATCACTTACCATCAGGCGAAGGTCTCACTCATTTTGTCGCGTAGACGAAAAAAAATTGGTGTTCATGTTACACATCTTTATTATTCGTCTCCTTTTTTATGTTTGGGTTAAGCCCGACATGTAGTAAAGCGGAAATTCATAACACGATATCCTATATTCGTTAAAGCATGCAGTTGACCCTCACCCGCCAAGATCGATTCGTTTTATGCTTAAACGATACGTACTTATGTATAATTTATGTAGCACTTAGGATGATATACACAGCACTACAGTATACTCGACAGTTTGAGCTGTAAGAAGTCAATCGTTACCGCAGTAATTTCACTAGCTTCGACGCAGTAGTTTTTGTATATTACTCAAATAGTCAACTAAACACACTGGACTTGTTATAAGTAGTATTACATTTTCACTTTTATTAGTAGGTATAGTACACTATATTAAAGAAAAAAATAGCGTTAATACCAAATGAAATTGGAGTTGATTTCAGCCGTCATTCAATAGCATTTTGTATTTGAACTTATATATACATGTTTATAAAATATCAGGTGATGATGATTAGTATATGGTATAGTGTATATCATCCTAATCAATATTATCACAGGCGTATCACGAACTGAGAAACCTTCCTTACTGCCTTCTTACAGGTAGTAAGTCGCTGGTAACGGAAACCGATAAGGTTAGCGAATAGCAATGTGAAAATTTAACTGTGTTCCGGTTTGAAGGCGTTGTATATTAGTGAAATTACTAGGGTAACGAGGCTTAAAATCTAATGTCTCAAGTCGATTAGAGCAATGTGGTGCGGTGTATATCAATCTTACTACTGTCTCGTTAAGACTAAGCATATCACGACTTAATCGTCGCCTATTCGAAAAAATCTTGATCAATTCCTCAGTCAGTCCTATCACTTACTTTTAAGTGACTACTCACACTAAAGTTCGTGAGAATATACCTTTATTAATCATGACATACATCCGCAGTGAAAAAGTATACTAAAACTATAGTATATAAAAACGAAAATAGTAAACGTTTTGCGTATATAATGTTCATACGTACGGAAACTGTATATCCGGTATTAATACTAGTATCTCTTTTTTTTGAAAAAAGTCGAAATGGATTTTTTTTGCGCCGGTAACACCACGGGCTTTCAATTCTGTTTCGAATATTTTTCAGCAAAATTGTAACAATTTTATAGTTTATATTACCGGTAATCAGCGATAGTGATGCTACAATTTAAACTTACACTTGATAGATAATTAAAAAAGAAGTACTGGTAATATTATGAAAATTGTCATAAAACATCTGTCACACAACTTTGTAATTTTTTTTGATAATCAGAAAGTTCATTTAATCAACAATCCCACAGCAGAGAGACATCTTTTATTATGAAGATTCAAGGCCATTTCCCAACATACTACTCATATGCGAGTTGACGGAGGTCTTATATATAATACTTAAATGATAACTTGAAATCAGTCGGATTCGAGCTTAAGATATATTCGACTAGGTGAAGAGACAAGCAAGGCCTTCACCTGATGGTAAGAGATATCCTATCCCATAACACGGTGCTGGTTAAGATGGTACACAAAGCACAATATTACGCTTACCGCCTTAATACATAAGATGTTAAGTCTTGTCACCTTTCAAACTGGAACACAGTAATGTATGCATTACTGCTTGTTCTGCAATAGGAGCGGCGGTGGTGCTTACCTAAACAGTCAGCAAGAAAGACCTACTAGTAAGAAAGCAGTAGTTAAGAAAATTTCTTTATTTGTGTTAATCTTGCCTATAATATCATACTGATTAGGATGATATACACTACATCATAATCTGATCATCATTACAATGCATATTACATATATACAAGTTCACTTATAATATATTCGTTTGTTACATTTCTATTACTAACTCTTTACAGCAAGAATGGTAATTAATTACACAAAACAAAATGTTTTAGCATTGACAGTACTCAAGCCATTAAGTGGGTATATACATAAGTTTTTGTATTACTTAAATACTAATTTTGTTAAAAATACCCTCTATATATATTCACGAGAATGTGCAGATTTCATACAAACCTTATCAGTTTTAAGAAATCTAAGTAAGAAAAAAACTATGTAATTTTTTTGGAATAAAATGAATAAAAAAAAAAAACTGCACCAACCTACTAGACCACTAAAGTGGGAAGGTGTAAGTCCCAATAGTGGGAAAATTAAGTGGGCTATTATTTTATATATAACAAGGCAACGAGACGAGCAAAGCGTTCACTTGATGGTCAGTGATTAACAACGTGGTGCTGGTTAAGATGGTACGTCGTCTTAAGACATTCTGTCTTGTTACCTCAGTAATTTCACAATTTTTTTATTATTCATATATTCAGTAAAGGTTTATGCTTCACCACGATCCCACTTGGTGTTAATTAGCGACGTCTGTGGTAGTATACCACATTAATCTAGTAATTGCTATATTCACATAAATGCTTCCGATTTGAATACTTTGGTTTCTGTATTCATTAATTAATCTATGTTTCTATTACGGTATATAAATATATTTCAGTAAAAGGGTCAGTGTGGGGTATCGCCCAAACTATGGTCCAGGAGCAGATGTGGCCTTCTAGCAAAGTTACGTAATTAACAAAGTTCAACCCATTTCAGTGAGAGCGTGGGTATACTGCGGTATGATGAGTTTTTTTTACCTGACTGAATAATGTAATTATTTTTCTTCTTGCTTTATTACTAATAGATGTCCACTGCTGGATATTGACTTCCTCCAATAGTACAGGTTTTTGTTTTTTAGTTATCATTTGACAACCACGACGACTTTCTTGTCAGTTATAATGGAGTGGTGTTGCCATTGCCTTCTCCTTTCCACATACCAGCCCGACTACAGATGGTCATCACATAGATATGTAGGTATGACTGATAGTGACGAGGACAGAGAGATGTGAAGGAATAAGATAAGGAAAGTTGACCACACCACCATATGATATAGTTGCTAGGGTAAGAGAGACACAGCACCATATTGCGCTCGTCGCTTTGTGACAGAAGTTGTTAAGTATCGTTACCCCAGTAAGGGCAGTAACTACAGCTCCCTTCAAATCGGAACGCAGTTATGTTTGTCGGCTGCATTAGGAGCTGCGTCGGTATATAAATGGTCTATGGTAACAGAGGCCTTTTTATTATCGCGGGGGAAATCTTCAATACCCTGCTTTTGATAGGAAGTCAGGGTTATGTGGGATTTATACCCATTAAAATCCCCTCGGTGGTCATCATCAGTGCATTGCGGAATATAGTAACAGAGGCCCATAACCACTAGGAAATTTTCTTAACATAATCACAAAGCATTTCTTTAAAATTAAACTAAAAAATTCGTACTTAAACTTAAAGCTAAGTTTTAAAAATGTGCAAACCGTTTCCGTCATCAGTGGGAACGTAAGTACGTAACTTATCGTCTCCCAAGGATCATTCACACAGACGAGTGCTACTTAAGCACAAGAACTGCACTTGAGCCGTTTCAAAATGTTCCTACCTGAACGTCTGTTAGAAAACATAATCCTTTTGGCGACCATATAATTATATTATACGAATACACCATTTTTTTACCATTTTTATTGGAGGTAGATCAATTTTGACAGAAGCCGGTCTAGGAATGTACCACAGCAGCTCCTATTTCTATTGCCAAATAGTAATGAGCAAACATTGCTGTGTCCCAGTTTAAAAGGCGTAATATTTAATGAAATTACTGCGGTAACAAGATTTAACTTGTCTCAAGGCGACGAGCGCAATGTGGTGCAGTATATACCATCTTAACTTGCGACGGATGGTTATGGGCAGGACTATCATTAACCACCAGGTGAACGCCTTACTCGTCTCATTCCTTCGTCAAACAAAAAAAAGGTGTTCACGTGAAGATAAGTGATACGCTTGCCCATAATAGTATGGCACATAATTTATTATATATCATTTTTAAACTCAGTAATTGATTAGCCGTGTAGCCTCGGGCTATCAAGAATAGGACTAAGGTAAGCCCTGACTGTCGTAGAAGGCGCCTGGAAGGATTTTTAGGATCCACAGTCTTTGAGAGTGGGGCCTTCACTATCTTTTAAGTGAGCCGGCAAGTACAAAGTTGTCTCGTATTTTGTCGTAGCATACTGTTTATGCTGGGGAGGGCAATAGTTTTCCCGGAGATGTTTTTAAGAGTAGTGCATGGAAGCACCGGTGAGTTCTATATGAGATCCCTAGGCCTTTTTTAATGTACTAAAGAACACCATCGAAGAGGTTTTAGTGGGTATAAATCTCAAATAACCCTAACTTAAACCTGGGTATGTTTTAAGGATGACGACCGCGTCAAAAATAAAAATTTATACATCTGCCAGCTTAGTTTCTCCATGACCGTGGATGACCTGACCCCTACCCTCGTAATTCAGTGCCAATAACGTCAAGTATATCATTACACCGAATCCCTTTCATAATAACAATAATAGCGTATAAAATACATACGTCCGGACGATAAAACCGCTCGCTCGTTACATCCGACGATTTTATAGACGTATTCTTATACAGAGATATAAAATTACTTTTACAACATAACAACGCTTGTAAACTGGCCCAATGTATTCAATATACTCATAGTTATTCATATATTGGGTTATTTATTGGAAACCATGCCTTTTAATTTTTTATATTCCAAAAACAGGAGAGGAGGGACTTCAGTAGAAATCTTGGATTGAAATATGCACGATATAAATAAGAGGTCTTCCCCAACAACTGCGACATTGGGTTATTCAAGAAAAGAGCATATTGTTATCTCAAGGGTAGGCAACGCACT
>DWLS01007136.1:0-11002 GCA_018246255.1 Pachliopta kotzebuea | reverse complement strand
CATTCCTTAGCTGTCCTTATTAAAAACGAGGAGTCAAACCTCTTAGTGCGTAAACTGGGGATGTTTACAACATAAGGTGCTGTGTACTAGAGAAATTATTGGGGTAATAAGACTTTATATGATATGTCTTAAGACGACGTATGCAATGTGATGCTGTTCATAGCAGCTCAACTATCGCCACGTTGTTATGGGCAAGTGTAACATTTACCATCAGGCATTGCTCGTCTTTTCGTAGCATAAAAGTACATAGAACTGCTGACATGTTCACGGCCAGAAATACACACCGTTACGTAGAGGAGTGCAGTGTGTAGAATATATATCTCGGCACAGTTAAATAAACCGTTGGTAGGATTCCGTACACTGGCGTTACTCTAACGATGCTTCAGTAACACGGATACACGACAATTTCCGGTGCATCTCGAAAGGTTCCCCTCGTTATTGTATTCACGGCACAGAGCTGAGGGGCGTCGAGGACTCAATTCAAGTTTGCAACAAACTTATACATTATTAAGGTGGAGATTACTGCGAATTGTACATGATCACCATTCTCTGTGTCCAAATTCTTCGTGGTTTTAAACAGGTATATTTAAGAACTGCACTGTTTCATCATCATTAGCTACAGCCTGCGGCAGTTCACTGGATATAGGCTTCTCCAAAAGAACCACACTTAACCTACATTGTATAATAACCATAAAGTATTGTACACATAGTCTCCTTTAACTTTTGATTGACTAGTTTGATGGTAGACAGTTATCGCAGCCTCTAGACCTCCAGTAGGGGTACAAGGTACCATCTTCTTCCGAAGCTTGAAGATCATTACTGCAATTTGTACTTTAGATATCGCTGGTCTGAAAAACAAACTGGTGTTCTTTCCAAACCATTGGCGAAGGTTCTATAGCCAGAATTTTCTTCTGCGGCCCGGATTTCTATTTCCCTAAATTTTTCTCTGTACGATGAGCTGCAGCAGTTCGAATTTTACATTCCGCATTTTGTAGCCCAAATATTCTTTCTCTTCTTTATTGTATATAACGTTTTTAACATTGTCTCTCCAGGATATTCAGAATGAATATTATTAGGCACTTTATGAAGGAATCTATTCTGTAGCTCCTTGGGAAAACTTCGACAGGGAATCCATTCCATAACTTCATGATTTTTGCAAGAAAATCATTCTGAAACCGGACTGTATATGACCATATTTGTACCAACACGTAATAAATAAATAAGTGAGCTTTACATAGAGAAACAATTTAAAACTTTAGATATGAGATTGTGATTTAACAGTAATCTTAACTATTTTTCAGTTCGGTATGATTTTAGTTTCATATAGATGACCTATTGCCGAAAACTACGGGACCGTGCAGTTAAGAATCCGCCGCTGCTTTCGTGAAGGCGAAGGCTACACGTAAACTTTTCAGTGCCCCCAGTGCCAGGGCACCCTTTCACCGATTTATGACGTCACCCGAAATTTGAATATGTTTACCATAAAAATGTCCTTCCTGCGGTCGGAAAAGTTTGCCAATAAAATGCAAATGTCGCAGTCGGCTAGACTCTACTGTTACGTAGACCGGCTTCCTTTAGTGCGACTACCAGACCCGTCGTCACCTGGATATTGTGCTAGTTTAGTTTCTAATGTAAAATTATTAATTTAGATTTAATTTTTTCAAGATTTTTAATTAATAATTACAAATGACAGCTTCAACACAGCATCTTCGAAACTAGCCTTCTGATCGTAACCCATATGCAGAAGTGTAGACGGTATATGCTTTGTAATGAGCACGATTTAATACCTTTGACCTCATTGTCATCAGTCATTACAGTTAAATGTTAGCCCAATAGATGTTAGCCTTAAGCACTTGTCAAAGTTTTGTTAGTATGAACCACATTGCGGTTGTAAACTTGAGAAGCGAAGTATTAACTGTCATTTGTATATTAATTACGTTCAGTCAGAATAAAGTTATGATTGCATACTACGGCGCTAAATATACACTTTCATATATATTATATGAATAATTAGCATAGTATTAAAAAAAAATTTGATGAACAGGATTTATGTATAAATTGTAACAGTATTTCTATCTTAATGACCCAGTTACGCACACAGGTGGTTTCTTATAACTAAATTAATGATAACAGCGTACTTTCAATATATATATGTTTTTTAATTAATGTATATTGATGTTTATGTATGTTGTACATCAGTGAGAATTTAAGCGAGAGTCCATTAAAGCCTCATGATACTGAAATGATTTTAAACAGCGCCGCGGTGGAGGCTTCATTGTTAACTATTAACGGAAAGTGCATTTATTAAACGTCCATTAGGAGAGATCCATTAGCATCGTTCTACGGCTTCAAGCGATTTGTTTATTTAATTTTTTAAATAAAAGAGGCTCTTTTTTCGATACCTGCAAGGCTATTTTAGGTAAACAGTTCCGGTACATTATTAAAAATATTTTTATTGTCTACAGTGATATGTCAAAGATTAAGTGTATATAATACGCTTTATAATATTAGAAAACTTTCTAAAGCGAATTTAACAGAAACAAATTAATAATTCGACAAACAAAAGAAATATCAGTAAGTTTGTAATATCCATAATAATCTTCATTGCAGTATAATCGTAACTGATCAGTTTTTGTACTGGTTTAAACAAACTTCGTGAAATTTCTGCAACACCCAAAGTAGATTGAAAGATAATACATAAGTTCACTTTTACATTAGATGTATAAATAAATAAGGAAAGGTGTTTCGTAAAAACCAATAAGCACTCAACGATAATTGAATAAGCTATTACAAATGATAATGTTAGAAATGTAAATACAGTTTGAATATTACAAATGTGAGAACAAGCGCCGACCTTTGTGCATTTTAATTGAATTTGTGCAGCGTATATGATAATGGATGGTACGGGCTTTTGGAGGTGAGCCAGCCCCACCTGCCCCAGGGTGAACATCGTATACCTAGTTCAACATACAGATTACCTTAAAACATATATAACTGTTTTATGTTAGATATAAAAGCATTATATTTATACCTTATTAAAAATCAAGGTTCTTTCTTTTCCGACGACTCGAGCATGGCATTTACCTTATGATTAGTAATATGCTGGTTAAGGTTGTATAATTAGTAACTCATTGAAACACTTGTATTTAGTATCGTTACCTCAATAATTTCCTTATCACTCAGCACTGTTTTCAGTAATGTTTGCATGTTACTATTTGGCGGTAGAAATAGGAGCTGCGGTGGTAACTGTTTCGGGACGGTCTGTAGCATCAGAGACTTACCAGTGAGTGTTGCCGTGTTATAACAGTTCAAGACTTAATTGAATTTTGAAAATTTAAAACGCCCTCCGAAGTTGGGACAATAAGAAATATTCCCGTCGAATTTCTATTAAAACTGATTCGCCGAGTTAGCGGGAAGTCGACTCGTAATGAGATATAAAACTGGATCGGGTGCTACGGCTGGGCCTGCCTCAAACAATTACAAGTTTTATAATTATTCAGTCGAGCACTAGCCATGGGGACGTGATGAAACTAATACCACTCATCTAATTGTTAACAGATCGATCTCCCGAGACGGCATTCACTTGTAAGATCTACAGTCAACAAATCCTTTATCCCAGAAGATCCAATAATAACATGTTAAAGAATTACCGAAACGTAAACTGAAATTATTGAAATGAAATCATTTTAAATAGAACCTTATGAGATAGAATGTAATTCAAAAACTACTGCAGTAATAATGTACAACCTTTTTAACTCCATACAATAAAGAACTATATGTGATATATGTAAAATAGTGTACGGAATGTATTTGTATTCATGTTGTTTTTGACCCCGGGAGCAGAGGAGGCTTTGAGGGTGCCGTGGGTACCGAAGAGCGGACAAAAAGCACGGGAATTGAGTCACATGTCATTGTCGCATCGGCCCGCCTTTCATATATAGCTGTTATCAGTTTACCAAATTATTATATCTACGCGATACTATTTTCATTACTCATGTTATGAATGAAATTAACTAAACTTATAATGTAAACATGGACAAGGGCTACTTTAGCGCTATAAACTATTTCTTCCAGGAAACCCCCAGTACAGATGTATTTATAAATAAGAGCAAGAATTGTTTACGGTTGAAATATAATAACTGAACAGAAGGATTTATTAAGATGGGAATCAAATACAAGCAATACATAAAAAATATAAATTTACGCACTATTTATCATATACATGGGATGTAAGGTAATACACAACAACTCAAAGGGCCAAAGCAACTTCGACTGCTCGCGGTGAACTCTGACCCCCGTGTTGGGCCAATGTGGCCCAAATCCCTTCAATATTAGCGGAGGCCTATCCCCAGCAATGTACGTCTATGGGTTGATAAAGATTTGTATATACAAAAAGACAAATTCAGGTTATCCAATATAAACTTGTGGTGCTATAGAATTGTTCCCAGAGTTGTATTGAGAATTGAAACTCGGCTAGTTACCGGGAACTTACCCTATTTACTCTTTTATTATTATTGTATATCATAGTTAAATAAATGACATCTAAACTGAAATGTAATTAGGTTCAAAATTTTTTTTGGAAACTGGTAAATGATACGCCTGCGAATAAGGCTTGTTAAGATAGTATTAGGTTGGAGAAAAAGAAATCCATTATTTTATTCCGTAGATGGCTGTAGTGATAAATTTCACGTAAAGTATCGATCAAACAGTTTCAGATTTATGATCGTTGGAAAGGTGACATTTCGCAGTAAGAAAATTATTTTGCTGTTTTTTTGTTTGGTGCATTCAATTGTGAGTTACAGGATGTTAAAAATGGAAGTGAACAAAGAGATAATTCGGTACATTTTACAGTTTTTCTTTGACAAAGGCGAAAATGCAAGCCATGCGGGTAAAATTGTGAATGGTGTTTATGGACCCTATACTGTAACAGCCAATTATGTGCAATTTTGGTTTCGTAGTTTTTTGCAAATAGAGAGCAGGAATTCTACGCGAGAGGCATTATGAAGTTACCTTTAAAATGGCAACAAATCATAGAACAAAACGGTGCATATTTGACCCAAATCGGACAATCCGAAGCGTGTTAAATAAAGTCCTGAAGTTCATTTAAAAATAATGGATTTCTTTTTCCCCAACCTATTATATACATCACCACATTGCGCTCGTCGCCTTGAGACGTAAGTTGTTTAGTTTTTAACATACAGCACTCTTCAAAGCAGAACATTTAGTTTTACATTACTATTTAGCGGTAAAAGTAGGAACTGCCAAACCTACTTAGACGGTCTCCCGCAATAAAGACCTAGTAGTTTTTTTTATAGCCACCCGTTTTCATACATGGTTCAAAGCATGTTACTTGTTATATTAACTAACACGTAAATTGATTTGAAATTCATTAGTGCAGGCCGAATTCGAACCCGACACTTCCTTGGAAGGCTGGCTTTCAAACCATTAGGTTATCACGACTTGAAAGAGAACTTCAGGACTTTATTTAACATGCTACGGATTGTCCGATTTGGGTCAAATATGCACCGTTTTGTTCTATGATTTGTTGCCATTTTAAAGGTAACTTCATAATGCCTCCCTCGTAGAAGTCCTGCTCTCTATTTGCAAAAAACTACGAAACCAAAATTGCACATAATTGGCTGTTACAGTATCGGGTCCAAGTTATATTTGATGAACTTATATATATCGATTTATGGAAGGCAAGTCAATAATGTGTAAATATTTAACCAACCTAAACTCTATCGGTTAAGATTTCTTGATTGTGTTACGACTTTTCTTTTATTGCTAAACGATTGACTGGCGCCAACTAAATTAGATTAACCTTTAAGTGGTCCTGCCAATCTCCAATAATTCAATTAGAACGTCGGACCCCTCCGCCTTCAACTTTAAAGTAATACTTTAATTTCAACATAGGAAAAGTCTAAAAAACTTTTAACATGAACAACTTTATGCACAAAGGCTATGACAAGTTGTAAGGCACTGTAATTATTTATGTCAAAGATAAAATTTTCCGAGCCGATAGAATATTTTAGCAAGTAATAAAATTTCGGACAAGTTTAATTAAGTTGCGAAGTGAAACTTACTTTTATTTCGGGCACTTTAACTTCGTTAGTGTTATTAAATTTTAAGCGGTTCCCTTTGCGATAATGAAAATATTTTACGCACTTCAAGTTGTGCTGTGCCTTAATGTTATATAGGAGGCGTTTGTTAATGCTTAACCTCCATTTAAAAAGAGGTTACATGTATATCCAGTATGTATTACGAATAGCTGAACTGATTTTATCACGCGTTTTTGTATTAATTAGTATGGAAGTATATTAAAGATACATACAATACCTTTCTCTAAATTTTGATGTTGGTGAGTTTGAGCACCAATGGAATTGTATAATACTTTAAAATCGCAATATTTTTTCATTATGTTTAATTCCTTTGCTAACCAGAAACTTATCTCCGGTAGCATAATAATTAGCAATTCATCAAAATTCATCAAATAATTTGAAATGGCTGCTCTCAATTAGTGCTTTTATTCGAAGCGGGGATTTTTTACTTTGATGAATATGCTTGGAATAAAAATAACTTAACTCGTGTATATCGATACATTTTTTTATACGATGAGGCAATGAGAGAAAGAAGGCTT
Source organism: Pachliopta kotzebuea (assembly GCA_018246255.1). NCBI lineage: Eukaryota > Metazoa > Arthropoda > Insecta > Lepidoptera > Papilionidae > Pachliopta > Pachliopta kotzebuea. The sequence continues at coordinate 4,365 of DWLS01007136.1, read as the reverse complement.
TCACCTGATGGTAAGTGATAATCTTGCCCATAATATAGCGCTGATTAAAATGTTACATACAGCATCAGGTTATGTTCCTCGCTTTGAGACATAAGTTGTTAAGTCTCGTTACCTTCAATAGTTTCACTAGCATACAGCACCCTTGAAACCGGAACACAGTAAGGTTTATTAACTGCAATAAAAGCTACGGTGGTAGTGACCACTGTATACATATAACGTACTAATTGGATATACTTAAATTACTTTAGCATCATTAATAGTAATAACCAAAATAATTGGCAGTAATACAATGATGAGTTTTACTAGTGATAAATAAATCAGTAACATTATTAACTTATATAATCACAATCACTTAGCTTAAACTGTTCTTAGATATTCTATGTTATATTATATTCTAGCTTGTTCGCTAAAGTTGTGGAGAATGTATCGTTTTCCAAATGATTTCCTTTCTAAAAACAATACTATTTAGACTGCTATAATCTACTTGATCGACCCTCGCTCATCGTCTTTATGAAATACGATTGGATCCAATTCCTCTCTTCCTCGCCACTTGCTAGCTGATGATATGGTCTACGACGGCAAAGCAAATCGAGTATCATATTCATAAGATACAGCGACGGTTCTCTTTCGGAGGCTTGCCAATGTTCTTCGGTGGACAATAATAGGCTGTATTAAGAATGACGATGATTTATAAAGCTATCAGAAAAACATCAACATTCATCATCACATTTAAATTTGTATTGAGACAATTTTATATTTAAACAGTCGTCGTGTCTCGTTGATAAACTTTCCTGTGGACGGTCCCACCTCCAGGAAGAGTCCAAATGTGCAATTAGTTGCTATTGTTTAATAGCAGAGGTCCATTTAATGTTGTTGCAGTGTAAACTGTGAACTGAAATAACTTTTCTCTTAATTAAATTACCAGCATTGCATTTTTTTTTTGCTTTCGTTTAACATTTTATCTCTGTTTCACGTGATATAAGATGAGCTAGATAATAAATTCATGCAGATTAGTCTGGCTCTGTGAAAGGATGCCGACTGATACTATTAAGGAGATATATTTTTACTTTTTGATACAATAACATACACAAGAATTTTCAAGTGAATAAAGTCTTTAATGTGAAAAAAACTTATTAAGTTTGGAAAAGAAAGTGTCGGAGGGATTTCGGTTCCACAACAAAACATTTCATTCGAACTACGCAGATAGATTTAGTTTTCAAAGATAAATTTCTTTGAAAATACGAATTACAGTCTTCGATAACTCCGGTGTATATATTGGGTATTGAATTTTAGTTTGAAGGACATAAAAATATTTCACATTTAATATAATAGAAAAGGATTCGTAGAACTGGAGTACTGTCTTCTCTAGTTGGAAGGGAATATCAAGAAGATTAAGTTCCCAATAAAGATCATTGATTAATATTGAAATATATTTATGATGCTATGTTGTGTTATTGTGTTAAAATTTGAAGAGTCCTGTAGCTTTAAGATTAAAGATTATAAACTTACAGATGATGAGCCTGCTGTTAATAATGTAAAAAGTAAACGAAGAGTTCGATGATTTAAAGAAGAAATTGAGTGGGAAAAAATTATATCAAATCTTTTTAAAAATCATAATTTTTAATCGGCTATAAGGACAATCTTAATACGGTTGATTCGATTAATGATTTCCAGTTAAGTTAAATCGAGTGTTAGTACAGAGAAATAATACTTGAGAAAGTTCGGTTCATTCGTTTATGCCTACTTTAGAGACATTATATTTTTCAGCGGTTAAAAGTTTAATGCAATGCCTGATGTGGAATTGAAATTTTCGAAGGGTGCTGCTGAATACACGGTATATGTTACTAGCTTCCAACTAACCGCAGCCGGCTTAGCCGCGACGTACATCCGGACCGAGTGGGAACATTATTTAGTATGTAAATGCATATCACGCGCTTCCACTGTCACATTTTACGGAGTTGGCTGGTTGTAATTTCGTTTGTTAGCCCATTTGAATATTATTTTCGTATCACCTTAAAAGGACTGGTACATACTCAGGTAAAGTAGAATGCGGTCACTTAAATACATTAATTTTAGAGGCAACGAAATAGAGACACTCCTAACTTCTAAAATTGACAATAATGTTTTCTAATTGACATTTTTTTGATCCCCGGCAGGTAAGACGAGGGTATTGCCAATCATCTTATTAGGAGCTGTTTGTTCCATTGATTCATTAAAAGATGGGTAAGATTAGGAATAACTTGTTGCCTACATTTGTGATCCATTGCGACAGACATGACATAAATAATATTTTCTTCAAGAATTTGTAGAGACTTTCATAAGAAAATAGATGTCGTCTTTATACAGAACATAATATTATCCAGTAAAATATTGAGTGTTGTCTCTCTTTGTCATTGTATTGTTATAACAATGAATATTACTGGAGACAATGACTAGTACAGAAAAGTCAGCCCTAATGCATCAGCAGTAACCGCAGTCGGTGGCTGCATAAGAATTTTTACTATCGAAGTAATCTCTGTTAGTAGAATGTAGTTTTCCTTTTGTTAGTTATTTAACAGCGAAGTAAAATGTCCTTTCCTAATGTATTTACATTGTTGTAAATTCGATTTGTATTCGTTTTTCTATTTGAGATCATTGGTTATATTTTCACTATCATTTGCCGGCAGAAATTAGTACCAAGACCACACCGTGACAAATGTGTTTACCATTTTTACGGAAATCACCAGAGCGTTATGAAAGTAATGTATACGTAAATACAAAGTTATCGGCTAAGTTGTAAAGTTACGTGCAGAGCGGCATTCATTCCCTGCGGTCTCATAATGAAGCTAGAAATTCCGCGAATTTTCTGCAAGTTAGACTTTTTTGTCACGGAGCTGAGTCTGATGAATTTGCACTGGTTTGTATGAAGGTAATTCATAGACGCGTGAATTTAAAAAAGCCCTTGTGCCTCGTTCTAGGACATACATGTCCCAAGATCCAGTAATAGTAACAAAATAAATAATACATTTTATATGTATTTAAATAAATGTATCTGAATAAAACTAGATGCACAGTTGAAATGTAATGCAACCAAATAACCATTGTGGTGAAGGAAAGGTGTGTAAGTGCATGCAGTATAAGCTCCTGCTCGAAACGAAGACATGGAGGCAAGGTCTTCCAATTGTCGTAGCACATTGAGGTTGTTAAGGTAGACTTTGCTTTTCTTTGGTTAAAATCCTAAGTGCAGAATGGTATTAATTCGTTCTGAGACTGACGTTGAGCTCCTTCCTAACTCACTTATGGTGATCATTGAAGGTTTATATAGAAAATAAAACCTAACTTAAAGTAATGGTACACATTTGAGTTGTTCAAAGGAAGCTTTTTTTACTTCAATCCCTATATACATGTTATAAATGTTTAGTAATATAACATATGTGTATATTGGATCGGGTTAATACGGTCGTAAAGTTGAGCGACGTAAACGTAGATGTAAGAAATTAGGTGAGCGTAGCCGGGCGTGCGCAGTGTACATATATGGCGATTATGGAAGGCCATTTACAGTGATCCGGGGGTGTAACTTACTTCGCCGCACACATAAATATCCAGCACCAAGCGTCGGATATATAATACCTTGTAATATAGCGAAGGCCAAACGAGCAGGATTCGTTTCTGGTGGTAAGACATTTATAACGAGCCTCTACGGAGGATGTTTACACTGCATTAAACTTCCGGAACGCGACAACGCTGTCGCGTAGCTGCAGAAATCACCAATAGTTTATCATTGAACAGCAGTCAACTAAAAGCATTTATTGAATGATTCAATTTTGGGCCACACCGTAGTAATTTGATAATATGGCAACCCTTGGCAGGCTCGAATTAGATGCAGTCTAGACGGGAAGATGCAATTATACTGCGTTGGGTGAGCGTAGGCGCGGGGCAATATACTGCACATTGTAGTGTAATCCGATTCGAGTAATGTACATTGATTATGTTACTTTAATTGAACATAAACGAGACACTGTTGCATACTATTTACACAAGGAAAATTATATATATCTATAACAATACAAGCACCCTGAGCTGGACTGAAAAGATTTCAAATGAGGAGATCCTACGACGGGTAAACCAAAAGCACAAACTTTTGTAGACCGTCATAATGAGAAAAGTATCTTACCTCGGCCACGTGCTTAGGCACGATACGTACGAATTGCTTCAACTTATCTTGATGGGCAAAGTCGCAGGTAAAAGGAGTGTTGGTCGTAGGAAGATTAGGGATTGGACGGGAATTGCGTGTGCCGCCCAACTGTTTCGCCTCGCAAGAGACAGGGCAAAATGTGGTGAACTGACCGCCAACCTTCGCTAATCGGAGAGGCACGTCAAGAAGAA
>DWLS01007135.1:0-11002 GCA_018246255.1 Pachliopta kotzebuea | reverse complement strand
CAGATGGTTGGATGGTGTGGAAGAAGATCTAAAAAACATTGGAGTAAGAAACTGGAAGCAAAAAGCCCTAAACAGATTGGTCTGGAGAGATTTACTTGACCAGGCTAAGGCCCACCAGCGGCTGTAGAGCTATAGATGATAATGATACAGCACCTTTCAAACCGGAACACAGTATAGTTTGCACATTACTACTTGTCAGTAGAAATAGGAACAGCAATGACATTCACCTAGAAAATCTCCTGCAACGGAAACCTGTTACTATTAAATCCGTATCTTTTGTGTAACAAATTGGAGATAAAATTATATTAACCATGAATAGAATAGTTTATTTATTTATTCATTATGCACTCTTACTGGTACATATACAGTAACAATCATAGTGTCACGAAGGCAAGCTTAACCCTAAAAAGAGTTCTCCTCCATCATACTCAAAAAGGAAGGAGAAACTATTTTAATTATTTGTGTAGGTGTACTGTGAACTAGTAACAGTAAAATATAAGAAAACATATAGCAAGTAAACAAAGTTGTAATTTAAAATATACAACTAGAGATAAAGGTAATAGTCTTTAACTCTCTTCTTAAAAATATGTAAGTAGAGTCAGGCACGGATATCATAAAGAAGAGTATTTCAGAGTCACTGTTTTTACCGTTAAAGAATCACCGTACCGTTTGGAGGAATGCGTCGGTATTTTGAGAAGGAAAGATTACTCAATGTTTTAAATAAAGATCTAGGAATTTAAAAATGCATTCTCAAATACTAATTTACAGTAGTCATTAATCTATTTTGTTAAATGTTACTAATATTGTCATCGCTTCAATGATGTAGAAGCCCTCGGAAGGTTCTGAATGACGAATACTCTAAAAACTAGGTTGAGTTGAACATCACTTTTATATTATATAAGTGAGTTCGCGAATCAGGGGTCATTTACCCCCGACCCGCATACATGGGTGTGTCAGTGATTGGACTTCCCGACCCCATATACTCAGTAGATAGTATAATCATAAAAAAATTATTTTACTAAAGAGATATACATCTATTTCGTTAAGTGTAACATTACTGACGTCCAGTTTGAAAGATGCTATAAGCTAGTGAAATTACTGGGATAACGAGACATAATTTAAGTCACGAGCTTAGTGTGGTACTGTGTATACCATCTTAACAAGCGAGGGGTATTTATGGGTAGGCGTATCACTTACTATCAGGTGAACACCTTGCTCATTGCCTCATCGAATAAAAAAAATTAAATAAAAAATTTTGTATTATTTAACTGCTACTCTTTCAACGTAAGTAGACCTAAGTCAATAATCTCTTCGTTCTTGGATGTTTTCTTACTCGAAGCTAAAATCGTATGTATTTACTATTTTAAATTACTGTTTAAATGCTATACTTGAAACAGATAAGTTTTTTTTTACTGGATACAAACTCTAATGACGATGTGTTGTTATATAAACAAAACAAAGAAAGCACTTTGCGCTGACATTACCATTGCAAATGTCCGTATGCAAATTGCCGTCGGCTCGGAGCGCACAATGAGGCCCGCTAATTCACATCAGAGAGACATCCAGGCCAAGCTTCCGCAGAGGAAGAGCTGATAAACTAGCAAAGTGCGACACGCTGATAACAACTGCATTTTTAGCTTCATTATACGCTGTTGTTTTATGAGCGATGAGTTCGCTTGATCGTAAGCGATACGCTCGTTACGTGGTGGTTAAGATGGTATATACACCACCACATTGCGATCGTATCTTAGATACGCAAGATGATGTCTCGTTACATCAGGTTTTTTTAAAGTTTATAGCCACGCGATTTGATACATGGCTTAAAGGCTTGATATTAGTTGATGTTACACATAAATAGAAAAATTCATTGGTGCAGGCCGGATTCGAACCCGAAACCTTCGGAGTGGAAGGCACGCTTTCAAACCACTAGACTATCATGAATTTCAGTTGCATCGCTTTGTACAGTACTACTATTTGGTGGCAGAAACAGGAACTGCGATGGTACCTAGACGGTCTCGGACAATGGAGACCTACCACCAGGATATTTTTTGAAAGTGACGAGACGAGAAAGACGTTGACCTGGTGGTAAGTGTAAGGTAAGGTATACTCGGCACCACATTGCGCTTGTTGCCTTCAGACTTGTTAAGTGTCTTTACCGCAGTAATTTTAATAGCATAAAGGACCCTTTAAACCGGAACTGGAATTAATAATGACAGGATCATGAAAAAAAGTAATGTCATTAAGTTTAGGAGTTTTAAAAACACAAAAACAAAATTATTTTAAATTAAATATTTAAAAGTTTTTAATATAATTGTTAGCTATTTTACGTTACAGTTTTTACTATATAACAGACAAAGAAACAATATAAAAGCGTAGAGAACAGTTAAGAAATTATGCTCCGATTTCGTCTTAAGAAATTTAGACTACAATTACAGTTAGATTGCTTTTACTAACAACCAATCAAAATCTAGATTGAAATGTGTGAATTGACCTATTATTGTTTTAAGCTATAACAATGTTTTGTAGTTTCTTAAAACATGTAAATTTTTATTACTAGTTTAATTTAATAATGTTAATTGTATCATAGGTTACTTAACGGACTCGTAATTATATTTCAAAATTATTGTTATGTTTTAGTTTGTCCTGAAATTTAATGTAATCACACTTAGAATTGTCTTTGAAAATTGATTTATATTATTAGCTTGAATCGATTATAAAGATAATAAGTAAATAAGATGTAAAAGTTCTGTTAGGAAATACTAAGTTCATCAAAATTGATAGTTAATTGTCAACTGCCTGATAATCACAATCAAGCAGTTAAGATTTACTGGTGGTAGGTCTTTGTTGGCAGAGACCATCTAGGTAAGTACCACCGCAGGCCCTATTGCAGCCGACAAGTAGTACTGTGCAAACATTACTGTATTCCGGTTTGAAAGGTGCTGTATTAGTGCATTTACTGAGGTAGAGACTAACGTCTTAGGGCGACAGATGCAATGTAGTGCAGTGTATTCCACTTTAACCAGCGCCGTTGTTAGGGGCAAGAGTATCACTTATCATCACGTAAATGCTTTGCTCGTCTCATTGCCTCGATAAAAAAGTTAGGAGAGAGGGAAGTGTAAATCCCCATTGATAGTATTTTCTATAGGTTGATTTAAAAATATCTCAATGTAGCGTATCTATGAAAGTCAACTTTTAGAGAAGGCTGTAACAATTAGGCGGAACCGTTGATTGATCTAGACACGCGATCTAGCAGAGGTTAAGAATAATTTTGTTCTGAAACCGAGACTCAGAGCCGCCCGTGAGTACTAGTGTTACCGGCTTGCGGTTATGAAATCAGTTTTGTTACACGCAAATACTTCGATATACGCAAGGTCACAGGTTATTAGGAACTTAATAGTTTCCAATGTATATATAAGTTTCATAACCGACAAACAGCGTAACAGTGATAGGTGGTAACATAGAAATGTTACTTCATATGAAAATGTGCTAATGTATGATAAGTAACATACGAAAGTAGTTAAGAACTAACAAAGTATACGGGGAAATACAAAATGCAATTTAAAAGAAAAAAATCGTCAAAGAACATTGATATATTTTTTCTTAAAATAGACATTAATATTTGTGAGTATATAAAACCATGTATGTATGTGTACGTGAATGAATATGTATGTGAAATAGGATGGTAACGGTAAGACAAGCTGCACCGATACTAACATACACGGTTTACCGGAGTTATAGCATTAAACTGTAAAAATAGTATTAATTATAAATAAATAAAGTTAAACAAGTTAACTATTTTATCAGTTACTGATAGACGTCAAAGGTTTCCTCAAGATCTCCACGCCTATGGCTCCTCTCTAAAGTAAGTTCCTCACAACATTCATCAGAGACCATTTGTCTACCTTATATATGACCTCCAGCACCTTGTCTTCGAGTACGCAGCCACTCGAGCACCTTATATCCCAATCCTTGATACACTTGCCCATTAGGTGGTGCTAGTTAAGACGATATACACAGCACCGCATTGCGCTCCTCGCTTAAGGTGTTAAGGCAGTAATTTTATTTGTTTACAGCACCCTTCAAACTGAAACACAGTACTGCAATAGGAGCTATAGTTATACGAAACTAAACGTCAACAGAGTCAGAGTCAGAGATCTCCGGCAACAGAGTCCTGCCACAAGTAAAATATAAGTTTTAGATTACGGAGTATTACGAAGATTGCAATTAATAAAATGATAATGAGAAAAGTTTGAGAAAAGCAATTAATCTTCGATACAAAAGCGTAGCATCCGAAGCTTAAGTTCATGAATTATTCATAAGCGAACTGCACGGAGACGGACGTGAGTCGTGTGCGACGCCGCGGACAAAGCAACAACGTGAATAACAAATATGCCCACTGCTGATTTGGTTTCAATTTATCAAACAACTTTTTTCACAGCAATTACTCGCAAAAAAAATACTTCTTTCATGTGTTAAATGATTATGTGGTCGATGATGGTAAAGCAACCTCTTCACTCGTTCATTAAAGACACTCAAATTTAGACAGGAACACTGACGCGAGCAAGTTGTTCTACTCCTTTGCTGTTCTTATCAAGGACGAGGAGTTGAACTTTGTTCACAAACTTGGGATGTTTACAAGGTGAAATTGATGATTCACGCGCCTGGACGTCCAGTGGCCAAAAGGAAGTAGAGTAATTGTCATATATCATATTGCTATTCAGCGTAAATAAATTCATAGCAGCAAATAAAATCAGATATTACAAAACAACTTAAAATTTGTTAAATTCAGTTTTGTTTACGTCTACTTAGTTCTCCAGATCCTGGACTAGCAGCCGAGTACCGGTAGACGTAATGTATATAGACCTACAAGATGGAAGATCTGATGAAGGTGGAGATAATTTGCGGGTAGGCAACAAAGCTGCATGAATTACTGTGTTCTGATTGGAAAAGCGTTGTAAATAGTAAAATGACTGCCGTAACGAGATAATCAATAAATTAACGTATTAACTTTTAACATGTCCTGCACTCTGCGTTTCACATTTTGACCTCAATCAATAACGTCAACGTTTGGAGAGGTCAAAAGAATCAATATTTGACGGAGTACGCCATATGTTCGATGCATAATATTCTGATGTGTTTAAATTGCAAGGCAAGGTGGATGGAACATCTGTTAACCCGCTTCCTGCACTAGAATCACTGCGAAATCAACGACAGCACCTGTCGTCCTTCGACAGGTGTACTACTAAAATAAATCCTTTGCGACGCCAGACTATTTAAACCAAGTTATTCAGGCGGACAACTCTAAATACCTTTATGGTATATACCAAAGATATAATAATAATTTTGAATACTTTAAATAACAATATAAAGTAAACTAGTAAATGATTTACGGGAAAGGTTGCATCTTAAGTTTTATTCGACGAAGTGACGGAATGAGCAAGATACAGAGACCTGATAGTAAGTGATACGTTTGACCATAACAACGCCGTGACAATTAAGATGGGATATAGGATGTTACCCCATTGTGCTCGTCTCCATGAGACATGAGATGTATAAGAGTCATTACCCCAATAATCGACTGCCTACAATACCCTTTAAACCGGAACATAGTAGTGCTTGCACAGTACTGTTTGTCGGCTGCAATAGGAGCTGCGGTGGTACCTACCCAGGCAGTCTCCAGCGACAGAAAACCACCACCATAGATTCTTTAGAGATTTAGCATATTCTTATTTCATTTCTACTGCTAAATGTATGAAATACAAGTAAATTATCAGTGTTGGAATATTATCAAGCGTTATGTATTTCCATATCTCTTTAAAACAATTAAACTATTTGTATAACATAACCGTGGAACACTAGTTATACAATAATATGATAAACCAAAGTTTCTGACCACAGATTATTAATAAACTTAAATCGTTAACAAAAATAACTTTGTATCGTATCATTGAGTTGAGCTAAATTAAATATGACAAAAACGATATGCAAAATCTTAAAAGTCTGTTGTTCGCTAATCGTTAAATTTTATTTTTCGACATCCTGGCATTCAGGTCACCTGGAACTCTTCCAAAAAGATCTCCTTGACACATGATGGGCGAAGTTATGTTTACAAAACGATCGGTTAAATCAATATAACAAATGTCGGAGTCAGGTCGAGTAACAAGCGGACGTATATCACTAGAAGTAGAGTACAGGGATTAATGTCTCAATCGTATAAAAGTACTATAATACAGATAACAGGAACTAGTAATATAGAATAAAAAAATTAAATTAATACGATTCAGCAAAATGATTTTTCAGCTGCGAGAAATATGTTAGAGTTGAAAATTAGTCTTTAGTTTAACGCTTGACTCTGTTTTTTGTTTATTTTCTTTGGGTCTTATAAAACAAATTTAATGTAGAAGATTCTATAAAAATCTGTCGTGGGAAAATGTAGTCTGAATAAATACAATAAGATTCGGATCGCCCAAGAGAAAAGGGTTATAATTGCAGAAAATACAGCAAAAAAAACTTTCCCACTGCCTGATTAAAACAATGGGGAAAATTTATGATGGTATGGATACAATGACTGGGAATAAGTAACCGTTTGAATATAAGTATCTTTAGTTGTGTGAAAATGAAATCGAGATTACAATCGCTAACTACTCCGCGTCAAACTTTATAAAGGTCTCAGCAATAACAAAGTTACAGTGGACGACGCAAGTTAAATTGGGGTGACATAGTTATGTTTTTTGAGATGTTGTCCATATCGCGTGATGTGTCTACAGAGTTTAGGTTGGAAACAAAAGTGAGGGGCGGGGTATGATGCGTCATAGCAGCCACCCTCTAGAACGCACCCCTGACTCCCTCGCCTCCGTGATATCGATCCTGAGACCACTAGCGCCATGCGCAGAGCCCGCCCTTTTTGTTTATACTACAAATAGTACATTTTACTTATAAAACAAAATAATTACATTTCTATTAAATAACTCCTACACATGTTATTTACTTTTAAAGAGATACAATAATAATGACAGATTCGCTATCAAAAAAATGTTAACAGATACTTACTGACACTCGTTCATTATTTCTTCCTGGGAGCGAACCTGGACCGGTGCAAATTTTTCAACACTTTCCTCGTAATTGCCGAAGCACTTCGTTATTTTCTCATCGAATGTATTCACCAGATCCTCTAACGACCCAGAGAAAGTCTCTGTGAAATTATCGCCTTCGACGTTCTGCATATTATCCTGTTTGCACTTCACTAGTCTTGATTCATCGTTGTCGTTTATTTTATTGGAATCGGTTTTCATTTTATTCATTTCACTTTTTAGATTGTTAATGTTATTCAAATGTATATCATTACCGTTTATGGTTTTCTGTGGATAATCATTCGATGTAAGGCAATCATCAGCATCTTCGATTTGGGCGAGTGGCGCTTCGAACTCGAGTTCGGCCATCCTGCCAACCGCTTCTCGCATGACCGTATAACCACTCGCGCCGCCTGCCGCGCGAATACTGCGTTTTACCGTGCCGATTGTGTCGCTAGTTGGAAGTTGCCACTTTTGTTATGGATCAAATGTAGAGTATAAACCTTAGCTATATGCAAACGTCGCATTAAAACGAACGATCTTATCTTATGACTGTTGTATTTAAATTTGTATTTTGTTATAATAAAATTTGATGTGGTAAAATTTGTAGTTTTAAAAACTTATACAATAAGAAAAACGCCTTTCGGCGAAATGGTTACATATTCAAAAAATTTCGTCCATTTCCATTAGTTCCAATAAAAGAAACATTTTGGTTATTAGGAGTATAAAACGTAATAAAAATAAACTAAGACCAAATAAATCATATGCCATTATCTCAACTTTTTCTAAACATATGTATGCAGGTAAAAAGTGAATTGACATTGACACTTTAGTTTGTTGCCTTTATCAATAATTTATAAGTACGTTAAAGAAATGTTAATAATTCTTTGGTTGTAGAAATTTATAACACAATCGAATAACAGAGAGACGTGTCAAGAATTCTGCAAAAAGAAAAGTCTATTTTAAGATTTTTTAATAAGGACCTATAATTATATTTTAGTATTTTCAAGCTCACGATAAATAAGAATGTATTTTTAAGGTTATAGACGAGTCGTATATGTGAAACTAACACTTGGGTGGGTACCCCGGAAGTTTTTAGATACTAGGTATAAAAACCAAGTTCAAAAATTCTTTAAAGTATTTTCTATACTTGCTGTCCCAACCAAACTAATAAATTTTATTACCAAACCAGTAGATAATTCTTGGAACATGAAATGAAAATATGGAAAGGAATTTAAAAATTATAATTTTTGTTATGTTACGAGACGACGAGATGAACAAGGCGTTCACCAGAAGACTAGTAATATACTTATCCATAATAACGTGGCGCTGGTTAAGATGGTATACATAGTACCACATTGAGCACGTTGCTTTGAGACATAAAGTGTTATGTCTCGGTTACCTCAATATTTTCACAGGAACAGAATAATGTTTGCACACTACTATTTATCGGCCGAAATAGGAGTTACGGTGTTACGGATACTAGACGAAAGCTATCCTGTAAAACAGTGCAAAAAATTTTAGGATATTAAATACTTATTTTCATTAGACAATGGACAATAGACTTGATTAGTATTTATTCTGGCATCTTGTTATTCCATTTAAAAATACCTAGTTTTGAAATTTGGTTGCATAAATACGTTCATCCCTTCTGTATAGATATGTAGAGAATGACAGTGACTTTATGAATTGACTTTTGGTAGCGAAAATGAATTTGACTATATAATATGATTTGCTTTGAAGCAAACAATTTCGGTTGTGTGAAATCGTTATGTATTTTATAAAACGTTATTCAGATCTTAAATTAATATGTGCTTTTACTCGTCTTTACAGGTAATTTTTTTTCATACCGACGTATGATGATCTATTTTTGTGATGTCGTGATTAATATTGTTGTTATTTTGGTTTTTAAGCTTTGCAAAAAAATCTCATTATGATGTTCTCAATCTACGCAAAAACTGTACTGATAAGGAAATAAAGGACGCATATATAAAGCTAAGCAAAAAAGTTAGTGGATAAGTTTGTGCGTACGTTTTTGTGATGTGTCAATTTATAAAAAGTATTAAAATACTGTATCTACTAATGTAAAACGGTTAATTTAATTGGCAGCTACGAGTGAAATAAAAATGTCTTAATGCAGTCCCTTTTAAATTTCACTGTATAATTAGGTTGTGTTATTTTAAATTAATAATGTAGGTCCGTCATGATTATCTGTATTATGACAAAGTAAAGGTCAATTCTCCTGAAAATTGTATACCTGTGCAATATATTGTACTAATAAAATAGACAGGCTGTCATTGTCAATCTAAAATTATATGATATATTTTTCAGTACCATCCTGACAAAAACAAAAATGTAAGTGCTCAAGACCAGTTTGTACAAGTACAAGAAGCCTACAATGTGCTTAGTAAACCTAGCAGCAGAGCAAAGTATGATACCACCATTGAAATTTATGCTTATAGACCCCATGTACCATATAAGTAAGAATTTTAATTATATTATATACTTAAATTTATATGCACCAATAAGTACATAATTTTAGGTTTAATTCTCTTGTTCTAATTAATACAGTATAATTTTATTTCAAGTTGTAAGCTTTGAGTCAATAACAATTTAAATACTGAAGTAAATTGAACAAAAAATTCTGTCAAATTGATATTAGGATCTTTAGATGAGACCTATGTTTTGGAGTGTACATTAGATATTGGTGATGAAAGAAAAAATTGCAAAACTCTACATACATTTATTTATCTTATAAGAACTTTATTTTATAACATTTATGTAATGAGAGTTGGAGTTATATTTTAGCACCTTTTTTTTATTTGTGTATGTCAGTTATATAAATGATCTATTACATCAATCACTGTTGCAGTTTGCGTACAAATCCTCAACATGGCTTTTACCAAGAAGCAAAGTCAAGTAGCAACACTACAAATTCATATTACGGAGTCAAAGGTGTAAAAAAAGTACCCAACTATGCTATTATCATGCTTTGTTTTGGGATTGCTTTTGTTGGAGTGATTTTACAAGTAGTAGTCATCAGGTATGTCATTTTTGAAGTAAATTTTGCTGGTAATATCTTTCTCTGCTAAGAAGCAAACATTAGTAAAAATGTTGCGCTTGTGTTATGTATGCTATTTCATAAGTTAAATGTAATTTAGTTTGTGTACCTTTGAAAGTCTTTGGATAGTATTTTTATAGCATAGTGTGTGATAGCTAGGTAGATAGATTCAAACAAATTCTACTTTACAAACTCCTCTATTTATTTGGCTCCAGATCATTTTATCAGCTGAGGCAGATATTATTATATATTCTTTTTTTAATTTCTTAGAAATTCATATTTATCACACCGTCAACAAGTAAGAGAGCGGTCTATGAAGCTAGCTGATGAGCTAGACAACGTGCGAGCAACTGCTCGTAACAGTACTAATGAGGTATTTGGTAGTGATTTTATTATTTTTTGTCAAAAGTTAGCTTAATTATAATCATGATTATGATCAATGATTAATAAAACTTGCACCAGTAATAATGTGGTACTGTGTAAACATAACTATCACTAGCCAAAAGGAAAATCTTTTGCTCATCTAGTTGTTTTGTGGAATTAAAATAAAATAATGATTCTTTATTGGTGGTAAGTGTTAGACTTTGGGGCTGTAAGGTCCGCGACACAGTATAGTGAAGACCTTACTGTGTTTTGATTCAAAGGGCATTAATGGGGTACTTAATGGGCTGTGGAGATTTAACATCTTGTCTCAGAGCAACAAGCACAATGCAGTGCTGCGCATAGTAACTAGCACCTAGTTTTTATGGGCCTGCCAATATCTATATCAAAACAAACATTAGGTAAAGTTCCTGTTTGTCTTATTACAGTTTTTTTTTTTTTTTTTTTTTTTTTTTTGGGGTGTTTTTGATGCTTTCGGCGCGGTTTTGTG